>MOOZ01000706.1:391401-404526 GCA_002930495.1 Cecropterus lyciades | reverse complement strand
CACTGCATGTCAGACCGGTATCGTGACCGCTCCGCCATGCGGGCCAAGTAAGTAAATAAGTTTTTTTAGATAAAATAAAAAACATATAACTACTGTGAATTATGGTGCTGCTAAGTCAAAATTGCTCGTCAGTAGTCAATCGAAACGGACTGAACAATCTGCTAGATTCGATTCACTCCAAGACGTCCGTATAACAAATGATCCGAATATATTCAAAAATTCTCATGGATCTAAAGGTGAATTCACATTATTTCGGTCCGCGATTTTACTATAGATGATTGATACACAATAATAGAAATCTTAAGTATGCTGTGTTAATGTACTTTCTACAGATTTTGTTCAGAAAGAAATTTTATTGGTAAGGATAGCCTTACCAACCGATAGGAGTCGTCCAAATGTTCTGTAAATAAAAAGGATAAAATCTTTTGAATCATAGTAGATCGCCGGTTGAAAATGTCCTGAATGTGTTTAATTCTATCTATTTTTTATTTTATTTTACTTCATCGTAAAACACAGCAGTTTATACAAGCATCAAAATGTGGAATATAGCTCAAATTTACAGAGTAAGTCGGCACTTGACCGATTTTTGTACTAATGTATTTTTACTATAAATTATTTTTTTAGTATAAAGTATGGTTGTGTCTACGTCATATTATGTGTAGCGACATGAAAGTCATTACGTTTATTTTAATATTCGTTATAAAATTATGACTTACTTTTACAATAATGAACGAATGATTGATAAAACCTAATTTACTTTTATTTGAACAAATGTTTATCCCAGAACGTATCTAAGACTTTTTCTAATAAGATTCCTTGCATATTTTCTAGTCAACACCGATTGAAGCTCGGCTGATATTAATGTGAATCAAACTTTACAAAATTCTTCTTATTATAACACTATTATAGATTTGGCAAGGTTTAATTCGATTATTATTTCATTCCAATATAAAATATTATAAGAAGTGAGCTTTTTATCTTTTATTCTTTCATTTGGCGAAATGATTTTTATTTCTGACGATGATACCTACTATTATTGTCTGGATTTGTGATTAGTTATGGTTATAAAACAGAATTTTGCAGCTTTTGTTCAATTATTTTCGTATCTGTGGTGCTGTGTGGTATCGGGCTTCAATAGCACAATTCCTTCTTTTTCTATGAAGTGACTAAAGGAAATCAGGAAATGGGCATCAGTTTCTTTCTCTATATTAATAAGACAAACTGCAGTTACCAACTCAAGTCCTAGGCGGTGACTATTGGCAAGAATCTCATGTCCAACAGTGGTCCTCAAAGGGCTAATGATATTTAGATGGTTTTCGATGTCCAGATTTAAAATTGGTTTGCTGTTCAAAATATATTCTAATTAATAATATGCAAATCAAACGTATACAACCTTGTTTAAAATTATTGTATTAAATTTATATATAACTGATTAAAATTGGTTTTAAAAAACTGCTAAAACAATTAAAATATTTATTTTTGAAATCGTATGTGCATAGTTTAATTGCTTAAAATGTTTTCCTAAACTTTTACGTATTTAAATATGAGAAATGTAATTAACTTATGTTACTACGATAGTAAAATATTTGAAATGAGAATGGTTCTTGGGGTGTCAATAACCTAAAACGTCAACTGTCCTGGAAGGAGTCCAAACTTGTCTACTGTAGAAAGCTTGATATAAGGGAGGACTTTGGCAAGTGTCCTCAAAAAGTCTTAGATTGGGGGTCAGACGGGACGTTGCTTTATATGAGACATTTTACACTACTACTCGTGGTTACCTTACCGGTCAGATACGCGGTATTTCTGGGTCAATCTATGGCATAGGACATCTTGTAATTTCAGATTCGGTAAAACTATAGTGAAAAATATTGTAACCTAAAGTTTGTAAGCATTTGTAGATCTATATATAAAAATTACATTTTACTAGTGTAAAAAGTGTTTGTCCCATTATAGTTGAACTACGATTATCGACTATTATCGACAGTGAAGCAAAATGTATATATACGAATCCTTAAAACAACATCTATTATGCAAAAGATAACCATATCTACCGCTAAATATTTCTTACTAGTTTATTTAATTTTATATGTGTTTCTCTGAAGAAAAATATTGACGGTCAAATTGTTTCGGCAATATTGCAACACATATTCATATAGCACTTCAATATATTCGTGGTTTTACATGATCAATGATCAACCATAATTTTGTTCACCGTTTTAGCTAGAAAATATTTCCACTTTTCGTCTCTCTACTCCACTCTTCGACGTTAACTCTCGAACAATGTACCCACTAAAACAATTTACTCTTAAATGGGTTTGCATTTTCAGATCTAAGTAATCATTAATGTTAATCGATTAAACATCTGTTTCAGAGTGCCACTTTAATTTCCAGGCACGCTCGGTTCGATTAATAAACGAGAAAATAGTAAAGCGAAGTAAAATATAAGACTGTGACACACAGAACTGAAAGTAATTGAGTTTGTCCTTCTTTTAGTGCTTTAAATGTCTTTGTGACGATATTATTTTTAGGTTATTTTTTCTTAGTTCTCCCCTTCTCTACCAATGGATGTCGCACAGCGACTAAGGGACGAAATCCAGAAGATTAGAAGCAGTGTTCAAGACCCACTGCGTCACCAACACATATGCCAGGCGTGGTGACTATACGCTAAAGCCCGCATTAATGGAGGCCATTAGCCTTGACGGACTGATGGATTAGTTAGGTAAACTATTTACCACTTGTAGAGGATTTTTTTTTCTCGAGGGTAAACCTTGAAAAGGTTCCTGATTAAAACCCTCCGGTGGTCGTCCTCAGCTCTTCAAAGAGGACTCCGGAATCTCCAAAGGAACACAACCGGACTCACCTGAGCGCGTTGTCCCATTAGGCTCCACCCAGGTGAGCAGCTGGGCCCACCGCATCGCCTGGTCTTTACGACGATATGCGACCACACAAACCACCGTCTTTCCCGGGGTCACCTGGACGGTTCGAGCTCCGAATCTTGCTGCTCGCAACTCTGGAAGTCCTCTTTTAGTCGCCTCTTACGGCAGGCAAAGATCGCGGAACTACAGAAACAACTTGTAGCGGCCTGGAGACACGCTTGTCTAATATGAATTGGCAAACAAAAAGGTCTTATTTTATGGGTTGATTATTAGTCCTTGTCGAACGCTAAGTATAAAATTACAAACATCTATGCAATTAATTTTATTTTCAAATTCCGATTGTACATGGAAGTATAATACAAAGTAATTTGATCTTCCCAATATAATGAAAAGTAAGATTTATTTTGCTCTATATAGTTCATCATATTATTTTAGAATGCATCAACATATTTAAACAGTCTATTGTTCGCGACCTTAACTTGCTGTGTTTATACAGTGTTAGGCAGTGTTTGAATTCTAAATGCAATGTTTACTTACGGAAAGATAAAAGAGAGTATGTTTTAAAAACTATTTAGAATTGTAGATACGAACAATTGGGATCGGCGATTATTATCATACAGTTTAACAGTATCACGTAAACAAGTTTACCTAGGTATTATTTAGTAACAGTTGATAACTTTAATAATACTTAGTATACCTTGACTTTCATTATTAATTAATATTATATCGTTTATATATAAAATTTTAAGTATGACTAAGCGTATTAACAAATACAGAAATCTTTGCTTTTTATTAAAAAAAAAACACACACTTTCTACACTCATAGCCCCACAGTAGGATTTTCACCTGTGTCGTGGGTGCCATGGACGCACAAAGACGAATACACAAACACCCAGACCCAGAACAGAAACCAAAACTCATCATTCAGATTTCTGTCTGGCCGGGGATCGAACCCAGGACCCACTGCATGTCAGACCGGTATGGTGACCGCTCCGCCACGCGGGCCGTCAAATAGATACAGAGAAGAGAGAAGGAAAAACTAGACTAAACTTAATTTTAAAGTAATGGTACTTTTTCTTTTACGTAAAGACTGTGACGTCAATCGATTATCGTTTAATATTTATGTATCATCAGCTTTAACAAAATCACTGTAAGTTTTAGAAGCTTCAACACAATCCACTGACGACAGCGACTTTGTTACCCATATTTCTAGCGAACAAACCATACAGAAGTACATAAATCGGAATCGTTAGACATTGTCTCAATTCCAACGGTATGCAATGTTTACTGTTTAAAAAAAGGTAAAAGAGTGTGCTATAAATTCGTCGGCGTTGTCGGCCGGACCGGTGCTGGATGACACTACTATACTGTGATTAATTGTCGCAACGATTGAAACGCCGAGCCCCCCACTGGCAAACGAAATGGAATATTGTGAGCCACCGCAACGCCAATAGGACCTTTTAATATCGGCCGCCTACAGAAACTAATTTACGTTCGCTTTAAGATATACAGTTAGTTCTTAAACTTCGATGACACTAAAGTGTATAATGATAACGACAAATCAATGATACTTTAAAAAAATATTTTTATCTCAGACACAATTCAAAGATTGTTGCTAATCTAAGTTTAAATTTAATAAAATCTGCATTTATTACAACTCAATTAATATCGAAGAACCAGTTTAAAATAAAGCCTTAAATAACGCGGCAGGAGAACGAACAAGACAGAATTCGCACTTCTGATCAATGTTTACGATGTAACATCTTTTTAAACTACATCCAAAGTCGTATCTTATCGAATAAAATATTTAATGACTTCTAAAACATCTCGTATCGGCGCTTTTATATTGTTTATGATACAGGTGGGTATAAATTAGTTCACTTTAACAGAAACTCGCTCTTTAGGGGTCCGCACAGAACAGGTTCAATCGGTTAATTTGTTTCATTTTTTCTCTTTTTATTGTGCACAGAATGAGTTGGAGAGTCCTTGACTCAACGAGGTGTAACTAAATGGTCAAATTTGTATCGAATCGATGTCCGGCCGTTCGTTGATCGTGATCTTTGATGGTTTCACCTGCGTCGGATATCGACTAAATCTCTAATTAAGTAATTGTTACTATTTATTATTGGGCCTCAAAGCGATAGCTATTTGAGAACAAAGGCGGTATTGCCATTGTTATAAATACATTATCGTTAGCTGCCAAAGCGTCATGATACAAAAGTGATTCGAGAGTACAGTTGTGTCAAGCATGGTTAGAAGTATGAGAAGATTGCTTCAGAGGTCGCATCAATCAAAAGGCCTTTCAACTTTCATCTCTAACCTAAAATGGTTCTTCCAAACGGATAGGTTTAATAGAAATTTTATTTTAATTGCCGTTCACATAAAGCTTGCTACGATTCAGAACAGATAACCGGCGGTAGGCCACTAACCGTGTTATGTGTGGAGTTATCAAATAATCGACCTTATTGATGTATGGACTACTGTCCGGGAATGATTTATAATGGCTTCCGTCTAGGACATCATTCCTCTACGATGATTTTCAATCACATCCGACAGTTCGTTAGCGTGCGTATCTGTGATCGGCGCCATGAAGCTCACTTGGAATGGAGGCGGCTTTAGAAGGTTTTTTTTTTCAATTCGTAATATAGAACTAGCAAATAAACATGCAGTCCACCTGATAGTAAACGGCCACTGCCACTCTTGAACATCTGTAATCAACCCCAGGTAAGATCAGTGTCATACCTGAGGTCGGCCACTGATACGTTACTTCCCATGAGAACTAAGTTGGAACGCCTCACATAATTATGTCTCCCTTACCCCTGCAGAACAGAGCACAGCAACGCTTAACACTGCTGTTATTGGACGGGAATACATAGGTGTGGCGGTCGTGTATCTGGAGTTGACCCTTAGGTTCAACTCCAGATACCACTTCTACCACCTCCAACATATTTTTTTGTTTAATAAAAATGTCGTTGAACATTTTCTTCGAGTTCTTAACTATTTAGAGTCTTCTTCTAGTATAGGATTAAGTTATTAATATAAATAAAACATCGATATATTACCAATTAATTACCTTGTGCCATATTGTCTACCCTCTTATTAATTATTTATTCTGTTTAACGACGTAACGAGTCATTGTAAAATTCTTAAATATGAGTTCTTAGTTTTTATTGGCTGTAGGAATCTCTAGATAGTAATGTGGCAATGCCTAATAAATTATTACCAGTTATAAAATATGATAATATATTGTTTATATAGAAAAGTAAGAAGATGTGTTTCATTTCTTTATTACGTTGCTTTTTAGAAATTATTCTTTTACACATTAAATAAAAATCAAATTAATAAATATTTTTTATATTTCACTTTGTCTTCTTAATTCGCCATATCCATAATTTTTTACCCGAAACGAGCAAAACTATCTTTTACCGTTTCTAACATCAACAAGTAGTACAAACACATGTAAATAAATTGAGATGAGCATTCTGTTGGCTGGCAGCTCGATTCATCAGTAATTCACGTTACATTATCAATCAACCGAACAATGATTGATGAAACATTTTCCTCGGTAGCCAGATAACTTGTCTGCTTTGAAGTTAATTAAGACCTCTAGTCTTAGCTCAATAGATATACATCTTGTAGGTACTAGTATATAATTAACTAAATTTTTCCCGCGGCTCCTCCCGCTTGAGTTAGCTTCACACGGTAATGAGCCACATATGTTAATCCAGGACAACATCAATCTATCCTCACAAATCTAAAAATAGTAAGTTAGTATCAATTTTACTTGGCGGAAATCTAGAATAAAAATACTTTGTAACATATCGCTGCTAATATGGTAGATTGTAGGTATATATTTCTAACCAAGCATTATGCGTTATCTTTCTTTATCCATAAGAGAAACTGTTAATGGACATAAAGTTACTTTGTGCTCCATTTTAGAATAAAATACATATTGAAGGTTGTACGTATGGTGGTCCGTATTTTAATATGCATGTACATCTTACCTCCTTTAACATAGGATACGTTCCACTCGTATCATATGTTGTAGAAGGATGGTGCATACAGCATAGTTTAAAATATATCATATCAGCATACATGTTGGTAGCAGATGGTTCGAGGTACTTTTTATCCTAACTTTATACTAGTGTTTAGTGGAGGAACGTAAAATGGGATTAAGGCGGGATACACAGAATCTTGTTTATAGCACACTTACTTTAAGGCTCCTCTTGTAGATTTTTGTTACAAAGTTAGGTAATATGAGGGTTACAATTAATGAGAGGATTAAGTTATTTATTTAACACAAAATGTCCCTTAAAAGTAAAGAAGCAAATTTTTATCAAAGCTTTTTGTGAACAGATCCTTAGAAAATCTAATTTTCATTGTAATTAATATTTTTAAAAGCGGTAGAACCCTTTCGTTCGACTCCGCAAGCATCACCACCACACCTATTTCTGTTCTAATAACAGCAGTGTTACGCGCTGCTGTTATTATAGAGTAAGATCGTTCGCTACTATATAAAAGTAAGTTATGGTGGCAAGCTTTGGTCAGACACTAGTGTAGGGTGATAGTCAGTAACATTAATTATTCTAATTTTGAGACGTTATCAACAGTAAAAAATGGTAATTTAGCAATTATTCAATTAGTAATAACATACACATACACGTACAACAGTATTATTTCTATCCCGCAAATACATATTACGGATGGCATAAATTAGACGCGTTTTATCGTCTATAATGAATACGTAATTTGTACGTTTTTTGCGTCTAAAATCGATTTGATTGTAAACATGCTTAATAATACCGACGTTTTTGCATTACTCTGCATTATTTTATTAAGTTTTCTTATAATATCGATATAATCGACAATAAAGATGATGATATCGTTTATCATTTCTGGTCGCGGCACAAAATACTTATAGTGACGATGAGTTAACTATTTGATAATAAAAGGCATCGGAATTTGATTTTATCATTGTTCGCAAATTGTGGACATTTGAATTTAAATTACCCGTAATGATACTGATGGTTATCTCAAAATGGTGATTTGGAATAGGAAATATTTGAAGTAGGTAAATTTTGTTATGTATTTTAAGTAGTTGTTGCTTTTCCTATAAGCATTTATTATTATGAGGTGGTTTTATAACGCGCTGTGCCTAATATGAGCGTAAAATTTATAATTCTGAAAGCTAGTAATATAATTCGTGAACTAGCATGGCAAAACTTTGAAAGCATCACTACATCTGTATCAGCTTTATAAGGAGCATTAAGGGATATTATGTTCTAGTTTAAAGAAATAAGGGTTTGGTAAAGAAGAGATAATTGAACGCGGCATTCCAGCTAAATCTTTGAAATTGTAATGCTTACGACGTTGATTATATTATGGGTAGCATTCGAGGGAGAAACCTTCAAAAGGATCTCGGGCCCGTGGGAGCGAAGTCAGGTTATTTGTGCAGTCCTCGGCGCTGCAAAGAGTACTCCGAGTTCTACAATGGAACGCAGCGCGTCGCTCCATCAGTTTCCATCCAGACGAGTAGCTAGGCTCACCACAATGTCTGGTCTTTACGACGGTATTCGACCACACGTACCACAGTGTTTCCTGGAATCGCTTGGCTGGTCGGTTTCTTCAAACCACTACCACACTCGCCGCTCGAAAACCTGGAACTCTTTTAGTAACCTCTTACGACAGGCAGAGAATACTGTAACCCTATTCTAATCCTGAAACTATAGGGACGAGGTAACAATAACCTAATATCATATGAATTGCTTATATCGATTATTTTATATGACATTTACCATGGGAAATACGACTGCATACCTCTTAATGATAAATTATATTATACTGTGCCTTATATGCGTACATCGCACTTATATGCGTAAGATAAAGCCATTTTTTGCTATTACTAAATGTCGCACTAATGCTGGTAAACGCTCACCTATGTATCAGATACGCATCATCTGATATAAGCTATAATGATAACTTTAACGATTTGGATTTGATAAATACTCGTCCTGGCTTATATAAAAAACAAGTATCACTCACTACTTCTGTTGAGTAGTCTGTATGAACAATTAAATTCTCTTCTTTGAAATGTATTTCTCCACTTTCAATAACATTTTTGTTTATTTTTGTAGTAATCCGTGGTTAGCGACATAATATAGCGTTTATAATTGTTGTTTAATTGTAATCTTTGTTGTTTACTGTTTGTTAACCCAAATGAATCAAATAAAAAAAATGCAATTTTTAAATTAAATTGCAAAGTATTTAGAGATTTGTTGATAATTAATGCTTAAGCTAAATACTTCATCATTTCATATCACGCCAAATTTTAACATGTCGGTGAATATTTTTATATTGATATCTTATAAAATATTACGTGAATAAAGTACTATAGACTTGCATCATTCGGATCTTCGTTCCCGTTTAAATCAAACCTATAAAAACTCGATTCGATTCGAACTGTCGGCGATTGTAGAGTATCGACTATTCAGTATTGGTATTTAAATTCCTTACCGGCGTTTCTATTGTCAGTACGTACTTGTTGGTACTATTACATTGCGAGATAAAGCTTTTGAATGTCACTGCGGGAATAAATTAGAAAGATTAATAAGAAAATAATGAGTAAAAAATGTAAGTTTTTTCGTAGCTAACTACTTTCGGTAGAAAAATAATATTAAGGAATTTTAATAGGGATAATTTTAGAAATTTTAGGTTATTGAACAAGAATAGTTCGACTGGGAAGAGAATACCTCCATTTCTTGCGCTATCGTGGGAGGGTATATATACCGGCTCGCACATGAGATGACCGTCTTAAACCTCGGAAGTAACAATGAATCTATGTCCACATATAAAACCTAAATTCTAAACCATGTAAAATTGCATACAGTCCGTCAATTACGTCCATGGGCGGCAGTGACCACTTGCCATCAGGTAGGCTGCAGGCTCCTTTGTTGATGCAGTGTTTTATAAAGGCATGGGTATTATTTATTTTATACCCCACTTCTGGGCACACAACTACAAGAAGCTGGATCCCAACAATCATACGTACGGTTCTTCCAATTTGGATTGGTTGAAATATCAGACTAATTGAAAACCCGAGTGGATCATTTTATTTTAGCTTCCCATAAACTTAATATAGCTTTCTTTAGCCCATATAGTTTTTCCTTCGACAAGGTTCTGCTAGAACCGTCAGTTTAAAGTGTCCTATGATTTATCACTAACGGTTTACCAACAAATTCCCGACCGTTTGTGCCGTTTCCAACTTTGAAGATAGGCAGTACAAGATAATTGATTATGTTCTTCAGGTATGCTGCGACATAAATAACCCACCAATCACATAACGGCGACTGCGTCATTTCTTAGCTAAACCAAACTGTCTAAAATTCGTCTTTAAATTAATTTATACTCCCTACAACTTAATCAAAGCAACACGTCAATGTTCAACATGAAGTTGTAACAAGCAACACTTCGTTACTCACACGCGGTCTCGGGTTGGAAATAAGACACGATCTTGCGGTCAAAAGTCCGCGGTACATCTCCTAGTTGCAACCGCATAGTGTTTGTTCACTGTCTAGCCATTTTAATTGTAAACTTCAACACTATTACTTAACTAAACTTCTGAAAAGAATAGCGGCATACTAGATATCAGGCTATCTTAAAATCCAAAAACAAGAGATATAACAACTGTCGCAATATTTTGTAATAAAAATAAGTAAAAGTTACAAGTTAAGTAAAATATATGAATGTTTTAGTGTCACTTTGTAATAACGATTTGAACAAAATAAAGACCCAGTTGTATTCGGTAAAGACGACTATTCGACGATTCGGTAAGAAGACTCAAAAGTTCATATGCACTTCGTTTACTAGTTCAAACTGCATAGTATTAGCAAATTATATATTCATTGGTAATTAGAAACTTCACTGTGGATATATACATATATTTTCATATAAATTCTTCAAAAATTATTATTGTTACACAAAACGTTGAAGAAAGTTTCTTAAGGATTAATTTAAGATTAAACGCAAGTTAGAACAATATATAATCATCTTCTAAATTATTTCTGAGTTCAAACAAGTTCACGAAAATAACTTATTATTGGCTCAGCATCAAGCCGCAGCAAACAACATTTTACTACGCTGTACACACGAGTCTTGTGTTTGTTGTTACTGACACGCAAACTTGTTATGGTCATAAGTTTTAGGTTAGGTTAACTTTTCCATAATTTACAATTTAAAAAGTAATAATACTTTACTTTAGTAAATAAATATATCAAACCAATTCTATGACTGTGAATCAAAAACAAAAACGAGAATGAATTATTATTTCGGGAATTTACTAACTAAACTTGTTTACTTACTAAAATTTACTTACTATATAAACTAACCACATCTGTAAAATTTCTAAGTAAGCCAAAGACAACAACTTAATCAAAGTGACTTGTCAGTAGTTCAGCATTATGCCGCAACAAGCAACTCTGCCAAGCGTCTCACGCAGTACTCGTGTCTGTTAGAATTGAGAGGCCAACTTGTGCTGGTCCGGCATTAGCTGGCTCCGCACCATCCCTCCCTCTAGTAGGGAGGAACTTGAAGGAACCCGGCAACGGGGACCAACGCCATCCGCCCCTTCCAGCCCAGTCTTCTTGTCCCGGCTGAGCTTCAGGCTCGCCACAAAATCCCGGTAAAGCTGTAAAGACCAATAAGGCCAACAGCAACTACACAATCCAAAAAAAAATGTTCTGGTCAAAGTTATATCAAGTCAACGCGTATTTTCAGAAAATAAAACTAAATATTTATGTGATTTCATCAAATTGGTAACATGTCTAAGTCAAAACTGTAAGTTAATCAAACTAACTCGTCAGTGGCTCAGCATCAAGCCACAACAAGCAACACTTATTGTGCTACGCGGTACACGCGGGTCTCGTGCCTGTTCGAACTGAAACACGAACTTGTTGTGGTCAAAAGTTCTCGGCTGGTTTCTACGCTAGAGCTAACCGCATTCAGAGTTTACTCACTTTCAAATATTATTTTGCTTTAGTTTTATACAAGAATAAAACCATGTTATACCAATGTTATGCCTCAAGAACAAGAAAATAAATCTTAAAATAAATATTTCGCAGATAATCTATAAAATATGTATATAATTAGAGATAATATTTCCAAGCAAGAGAGAACAAGTTAATCTAACTAACTTGTTAGTGGCACAGCATCAAGCCGCAATAAACAACGCTTTACTTCGTGGTACACGCGAGTCTTGTGTCTGTTCGAACTGAGAAGCTAACTTGTTGTGGTCAAAAGTTCTCGGAGTGCTAACCACATTCAAAATTTGGCCATTGTCTGAAATTACATTTGGTTTTAAAAAAAGTTGGTAGAACTGTAATAGGATATTTATTATAACTAGTTGCCTTTCGCAGCGGTCGAAATTCGACCTTAATTAAACCAATTTGTTTTTATACCACAAGGATTTAATACGTATTTTTCTAATTATTAATTATATTTTTTTAATATGTCATTATAGGGAAATGAGATTTAATTGAGTAATCTCCATTTAAAAACAATAACGCGTTATTTGACATACACATCTGACATATGACAATGTCAGCAACAAAGTCAGCGGTGTAACAAATACGTATACGTGCGTTTGTGTGCGATGAATATGTTAAAGAAATTATTTGAATTTAACATTTAATTTGGAATATTTATAACCGCACCCATGGACGTAATGAAATGAATAAAAGTCAAAAGGCAACAGATTTTTGATTAACAACTCAGACAACTAAAATAATGTCTGCGAAGTTTAAAAGTTCAATTATAATTTCATAAAACTTACATGATTAAATATCTATAGATACTATTTAATGGGTCGAAATGAAAAATGTTTTTAACTGCAAATGATTTATATTTTAATAAAAAGAAGCTAAGTTCTGATACTAAAACTAGAACTGACTTATCGAGACTCGATTAATATTAGCATTTTTTATCTTAATTAATATACGTTTAAATTGATTTATTTATTAACTAGCTGAGCCCGCGGTTTCACCCGCGTTTAAAAGAAATGTAACGTGAAATACATTAACCGAAATTTTATACCTTTAATATTGTCTATTTTATTCTTTTTAAATATATTATATTTCCTGCTCCCGTGCATATGTCCGGGATAATAAGTAGCCTATGTCATTTTCTGACCCTTAAACGACTACCACTGTGGTAGTCGCGCAAAAAATCTTTCCGAGCCATGTTATAAACAGAAACA
>MOOZ01000706.1:351553-382079 GCA_002930495.1 Cecropterus lyciades | reverse complement strand
CATGGACATACAAAGACGAATACACAAACACCCAGACCAAGAACAGAAATCTAAACTCATCATTCAGATATCTGTTTGGCCGGGAATCGAACCCGGGACCTATTGCGTGTCAGACCGGTATGGTGACCGCTCCACCACATGGGTCGCTCCTTAAGACAACAACTCGGGTTAAGACAACAAATGAGCAAGCTCCTTACCGCCGTTTGTAATTCCTAAAATCTTACTAATATTATAAATTTGAAAGTTTGTGGGGATGTATCTGTGTTTGTCTCTTTTACGCAAAAGCAACTAGTCAAATATCACTGAAATTTAGCCAATAAATACTTTATGGTTTAGATTGACGTGAACTGTGAACGTGACTGAAGCGGGCAGAGACGTGGGAATAAGGGAGTAAAAATAAATAAATAAATACATATTTTTCATGATGTAACAATAAGTTGCATTACCTCTTCTGTAGTATAGCAGTGACCTTACTCTTAAAAAACCAGCAAAATATAGGCGAAAGATAACTACTCGTACTTATAACTTAATATTTTAACTCTCGCACCGAATTCTTAGAAGATGCAATTTGTTACTTCACGTTAGATTCGTATCTTTTAATTTTTTCTTACCTTTTTTGTTAATGGTACTTCAGAATTAGTTCAAGTTGATAACAAGATTCTTGTTATAGTATTTTGCTCTTGATGAAATTCTTACTATTAAGTGCCTACCTTCTTTAACCGACTTCCAAAAAGGAGGAGGTTCTCAATTCGTCTGTTTTTTTATGTTTGATACATCGAAAATTGTAGATAGGATGAACCGATTTTACATTTTTTATCACTGAATGCTGGTGCTACCCATTTTAATTTGATTCAGTTTTGACAAGGGCATCCATGAGAAAAACGTATAAGTCTTGAATTTGCACTATATATGTTTGCGAAAAATGGACGAATAACTCAGCTTCTACTGATCCGATTGTCATGAAACTTGAAATGAACATAAAGTATCTAGGATGAAATAATTTAATGAAAATATGACTTTCTACTCCTCGATCCTGATGATGTAGGGGTAATGCTAGCCAAAATCAAAGAAGTTAGCTATTTGGAGCTTACGAATATATAATGTGATTACTGAGCAGAGTCACACTATAAAATATTTGACCTTCAACTCCTCAACCCTGATAATGCAGGGGTACGTCGAACCTAGACTATAGAAGTAGGTCATTTGGTGCTTACGTATATGCAGTAAAATTACTTAGGCTTAGGATTTAATTTTACAATTATGCCGGAAGGTGAATTTATGTTTGTATTTATGTTTAAATTTATGCTTTCGTGTAAATTTATATTTACGAAGCAAAATGTTATTATGTGAAGACAAATATAAATGTAACATCACTAAAGTGCGTGAATTTTTTAAATAGAAAATAGAAACCGGCTTCTATACCACAAAAAAGTAAAAAAATAATTTAAATATATGTTGGTTTCTTACATATACAGTTCATAGTACATAGTTCTGAAGTCGACGCTCATATACTTGTAGGACCTATGTCCTACAAGTATAATCTATATTCATCGTTGTAATCTAATAACATACATATGTTGAGCGCCGACTTCGGGACTATGTACTATGAATAATTTAAATATATGTTATATTTAAATTATTTTTGTACTTTATGTGTTATAGAAGTCGGTTTTTCTATTTTTTGTAATTTTTTTTATACAAGGTCTATTCAAAACTATTTTTAGTCATCACTTAAAAGTCCATGGTATATATTATATTTTGAAGGTGATAAGGCTTGTAGTAAGTGATAACCTGATGGTTTAAATACAACTCATTCGAGGGTCCGAGTTTTAAAATTGGCACAGGAGATTTTTCTAAAATTATGTACGCAAATATATGCTTTACGGCAAAGAACATTATGACGTAACAGACACACCTGAAAGTTCCCTAAAAAAATCTCACAGTTGTCGTCAAATTCGCATTTGGCCAGCACGGTGGACAATAGCCAGAACCACTCTCACTCAGATAGGAGACCCGTTCCCAGTACACGGATTGAGGAGAGCTCGTGGTAATCGTATTAAACCTAACAAGCCTTAAAATTAATAAGGAATAACAATTATAAAGTACATAAAACAAATAGTAAATTCCTTAGTCTTCACACAGCGATTCTGGATCGATTATCTCCAGTTAAATTAAATTTGATTGCCAGGAATTATTTTAAGATCATACCAGCCCACGCATAAAACGGAATTAATTCTACTATCTTGTATAAGTTCCCCTTATGCATCTGTAGACTATTGTATTTTTGCACTAATGCGTTTTTTCACGAGAATAAAGTTACAAACGAGCCTGTCTGTCCACTTTGTGGTAATTGGCCACTGCCGCCCATGGATATTTGTAAGCAACTTTATTCAGAGCTGAGGTTCTATATGACGTCAATCCCAGATGGGTAGTAACCAAAATCGACCATCTCAGACTTGGGAGTAGTAACTCCCAAGTCTGAGATGGTCGCTTCATATGAAAGTTAGCCGGCAACCATACTCTTTTACCAAAACGTAAAAACTGCTTCAAGTTACAAATAAGAATGAGGGCGGTACCTTCCGGTCGCACTATACGTACTCGTTTTACTTTGGAAACATACCTTTAAATTTTTTTTAATTAAATATTTAGGATAAAATAATTATAAATGTAAGGAAATTAAGATTTAGACGACAATGATATTCAGTAGAATTAAGCTCTTGATGTGCAAGACGCACCTACGGCAAATATAAGCGAAAACGATTGATCATTATTCATTTCGTCGGCTGACATATTTTGATGTGGAAACACTCCGTCATAATAATTTTAACGCGCTCAGCGTCAACGTTATGTATGTTGTGCGATGACAAAACGTAACACGTGTTTTAATTTCCGCACACTGGTATATGAAGTGGTGGAGAAGGAACGCTTCCACTACCTTAAGATCAATGTAATTCATTACATGTTGGTCATTATGTTTTGTTTCTTTAATGGAGTTTTTCTTTTCTTTTTTTATCAGACCGAAGAAGCAAACGAGCATGCACTCCACCTGATAGTAGTGATTCCTACCGTCCATGGACATCTGTAAGCCACTTCATATAGAACAAGGGTTCTATCTGAAGTAGATCACAGATGCGTTGCTACTCCCGAGGACTAAGATGGTCGCCTCATATATAAGTGAACCGGCAACCACACCCTTCCACCGAAACACAAAAAATGCTTCACGCTAGAAATAGATGTGGCGGTGATACTTCCCCGATCAAATTACACTGGTTCTACCACCTACAGAAGTAAGAAACGTTTAATATTAAGAACGAAATATCTCTTTTCAATGTTTATTCTTCCTAACAATTTTATACCACTACCAAATTTTTGTTTTCTCTGGGTAGCCATTTTTGGTATTTGTTTTCATAGCTTCTATATAAGTACTAATGCCTTGTCAGTATGATTTTGTAACCAACGGATATACAGCCTTCATATCAGGTCAAATAATGACAAGGCATTTTGTAAAAGTGAATAAAATATAGAAAGTATTGAACATAAATCTTAATTATAATATTAATTAAATAATTTAAGTTAGATTTGTTTATCATTGGTCCTGTACATATGAAACTACATACCTACACACGATACATACCCGTCAAAATCATAACTCTCCATACATATTTAATCATCTTTTACATCTATCATTTTGCACACAGTAACCTAAACATCGCTTTTTGATATATATTAACAAGACTACGATAACTTTCCTAACATCTGCTACTTAAACCTGAAGATGGATTTAGTTTAAGTATTTTTCCAAACTACAAACAAGTCGTTCGGAAATCAACGTTAACGTTGTAGTTTCGTCATCCGACTTGCCTCCGAACATTTCGAATCTTGATGAACGACATAGCCCCCTGTTATGATTCGAACAAATGTTATGATAATAGTCGGCCATTTTGGTTTATTCATGTACAAATTTACCTACATAAACTTTATAAAATTAATGTTTGTGTGACATTATTAAATATAACATGTAATAAATTATAAGCAACAAAAGCGTTAATATTCATAGAATGAACTATTTTGGATTCTTGGTTTGTACTTTCAAATATATCGCGCTATAAATTTATTTAATTTAAGAAATACCATTGAGATCCGAGTGTGTATGGAATATATCATAATAAATTATAAATAAAATGGACTAAAAGAACACATACTTTTATAGAATTGTTTATGGTTGGCATCATTATTGCCACACCCGTATCAGACTCACACTAATCAGCATTCTTTTGAAGTACCAAATAAGTAGTAAGTACCAAATTGAAGTACCAAATAAGCATGTAGTTCATCTGATAGTAAAAATTCACTGATGCCCATTAATATTATGACCATTATGCATTGCTAAACTTAAGTCAGAACCCTCATCTAAGTGTATCTGCACTAACAAATCCTAAGAACTAGACGTATCCCATTTTATGATCTAGATATTAAAATCATTGATTTGAACATCAGGGTAGACCTAGTGAGGCAAGCTTAAGAATTTTCTATAAAGGTCTCATAGGTTTGTAAAGTCGTCCAAAGACTGTAATTTGACCAGTGCCGGTGGGACATAAATTAATATAAACATTGCATTGTTATGTTTGTCAAAAGTAGGCAGCGAACATGTCATAAAACAGCACTTTTAAGGGAGCGGGTATACATACATTGTTTTTTGAACAAAGCATTTACCATGGTGGGTATAAAGCAATAGGTGACAATAACTTTGAACAATTGATTTATTTTATAAGTTTTTACTTTCACTAATTTTACAATCTGTGAAGTTATTGCTGCAGGTAATATGCGAAGCATAAATAGTAAAATTTGTATGAAAAGGGGGCTGTAAAAATAATTCAATTATTTTTAGAAGGAATATTAGTCATTATGGCTTAAAGTAAAAGTGAACCCAAGTACAACAATAACCCTATTATGTCTCAATTTTTTGTGACAAACTTTCACTATTTTTACAATCTGTGAAGTTACTTTTTTGGTACTCTCGTAGTATCAACTGTATATTTTAAAACTATAAAAGTAAAAAAATATATATACCGGAAAAGTGTACCAAATCCATATGTTATTTTAATTTCAATATTATTAGCCAATGGATTTTGTAGTAGCTTTTTTCAAATTCAGCCATAATTATCCCTTTTCCTAGAGCTGGGTACCAGAAAATCTGAATGGATGTCAAATAAATGTTACAAATTGGTTTTCGTCCTTAAATTTGATTCCACATGATTATGAATTGTTTCATAATAGTATTTATATAACGCTAATCTTTAGTTATGGTATTCTGAAAAAAGACAATTATGTGTCTAATCATGATTAATCTATAATATTATTTCTTTAAAAAACCTCCGGTCCTAAATACAAAAGAATAACGGATGTCATACGTTCCATCTTTTCATAGGCAACTTAGCTAAAAGGATTAAAACGATACCTTCCGTCTGACATCCAGTGTGGTCCACGGAGCGTGAACCACCCTTTTGTTACCTTAAGCCCTTAATACTTTTATACCATAGTTGCTTTTTAATTTTGCCATTCGAAATATAAAAGGGTGATTTTTAATCTCGCCTTCTTCAAGATTTCCTCACTTTTAAAGCGGTACAATTCTTTTGTTGTTATTCACGGTCGTATCCATCTGGCGGCAAATTCATTTTGATTTCAACAAAAACTCTAATGGAAGTAAAGAGATTTACAGGGTTAAGTCTAAACCCTTTCAAAATTACTTTTGTCACCAATAATTGAATCCATAGATATTTTAGGTAAAAAAGAAAACTTTTTTAAACGAAACAAAAAATTATTACCTAAAATCTTACTCATAAATATTACCTCCTTAGTTTTAGTTAGTCATTAATGTGTTAGTTAGTAGGAAAATATTAAAGTTAATTAAAAATTAATTACGTTAAGATTTGTACTTTGATCTGATATATAATATGGCTTAATTAGAAAGACTATTTGTATTAGCTAACATCGATGTTTTACATTTAAATATGTAGTGAATAAAGTTTAAAACAAATTTAATCTACGAATATAATGTTCCTATTCATTAAAACGTATACGGCTTATGCTGCAGACTCGGGTGAGAGCGCCATCTGTGGGCCAAGTTTTCAGTTATCTGTAGACTACAAAAAATATTATGGGATATATGCTTATCCTACTTTTACAAAAAAGTATAGTATAGCTTATTTACATAAGTTGTCAAGGAAATAGTAACATGGAACTAATTGAAAATTGTCCTTGATAAACTACATTTCTTCTACATAGTTACACAGTTATTCAGTTTTATGTAAAATTATTCATATGCGTAATAAAAGAGATACGGCATCAAAAACAATAAAATTATCTTTTTTTTTGCTATTTTTATATTATTTCTGCCAACATTATACATATAATGTATACACGACACAAATAAAATGTGTTACAAAAAATCTGATAATGTGTCATGTAATGCGGAAGGTTTCTCTCAAAATAACCATTTCACCGAACAGAATTGATAAGGCTTTATATCGATCATCGCAAAGTTCCTTTGCTAAATATTTCGTAACTTAAAAGGCTTCGACCGCTTATGAGAAATTCCCACAGTTCGTCGCGAAAAGTAAAGATATTATTTATTTTATAAATGTAACAAACTAAAAGCAAATGACATAAACTATGCATTAAGATAACAATTAATAATAGAAATAGCAAATTTAACATAAAATGTGTTAAGATTATTAAGCCTAATCAGAATATTTTATCATCACTTTAATTATCTTTTTTTATATAGCACCAAAATAATTCAGGTTTTAATAAGATAAAATCATTCACTGTAAAAGTTTTAATAAAAAGTAACAATTACAATACGGCATGATTTTTAAAAGGTAAAGTGATGCATAAGTAACGCACTTAAATTATTCAACATAGAATACAAGAAATGAAATGAAAATCGCATTATAACAAACCAAGGCAGCTGATACGTTCATTCAAACTCTGTGGTTTGGGATACGCACAGCCGATCTCTTAAAGCTCCGTAAAAAATAATTTATTGTAATAAGTCGTCGTGAACATTCGCCACCGCTCGGCTCATCTTACCCCGTACCCTCCACCTCTCTACGAAACGTATACTCAACACGACTGCAATGCCTCTACAAGCATTCAGTTGACTCGCCGCAGCGTCGAGGCACGGTCGCGCCACTCGACGCTTTGAACGGACGAATGTTTCAGTGATTACACGTTTATCACTTCGCGTTTTAAAAACAACTTACGAACTGAACAAAATATCATAAGTTACGACTATTCTATGTGTGAAATCTATCGCTAAAAATACTTTTCGTGAACGTTTAGTGACTGTTTTTCTAATGTTTCGACTAGTGTGAACTGTTACGTGAAAATTTTGTTTACGTTTCGAACGACAAATTGGACTGTCCAAAATTATCTCATCATGTGCATCTATCATATTACAAGGACTATTTGTTAAATTGACCGGCATAAAGTTCTAAATTGATGGATACTTCACATCCGGCCAGGGGAAGCAACACACGAATGCCGACGGAAAAAACATGACACTGAGCTTTCCGTGTCTTGTTTTCCTTCTTCCTTGATATTTGATTTTTATCATAATGGCTGTTCAACTCGCATCTTTAAGAAAACTACATTTTGGACAAATCTTGTTTTGGTTTGTTGTTGGACTCAATGTAGCTAATCAGAGCTCGTTGCCACTGAAATACGAAGCTCCAGATGACTGTCAATGGTGGCTCAGAGGACCTAATGATGCTCACGAAGTTTCTCTCACTTGTAAACTCCGTACAATTAATAGTGAATTTGATACGACGAACTTTAGCGTAATACCATCGGAGCACACCACATCACTGAGGATAGAGTGCAATGAAGAAATGATGTACAAAAGCTCATTAGATGACCGCAGTTTCGCGCATTTAGTAAAACTGCGTGAACTTGTTTTGGATAACTGTAAAATTGGAAGATGGCCGCCTGGTGTACTCTCCGGATTGAGAGACCTCCGAAATTTAACGATCCGAACGAAAAACACTGAGTGGGCCGCTATGAGTTTAGAGATAGCATCAGAAAGCTTTACGGCTGTTCGACAGTTGGAAAAGTTGGACCTCAGTTTTAATAACATTTGGTCGTTCCCTGAAAATTTGTTTTGCCCCTTAACCAACTTGGTGTACTTAAATGTGTCATCAAATAGACTTCAAGATGTAAGCGATTTGGGTTTCCGAGAAAGGGCTATGCATCAAGCATTAATTAGTGAACAGGATGGACCGGCTCCTTCATCGGCATCGTTGTCGCATGCTGCGTGCTCTTTAGATATAGAGGTTCTCGATGCATCTAGTAATCACTTCGTCTTAATGCCAGAAAATGGTTTCATGGCACTTCGAAGGCTTAAAGAGCTCCATATACACGATAATGAAATATCTATGGTGGCTGATAAAGCACTGTCTGGCTTAAAACAACTGCAAATAATAGATTTATCAAATAACAAAATCGTCGCTCTTCCACAAGATTTATTCAAAGATAGTAGACCTGTTATCAAAGAAATATATCTACAAAATAATTCTATAAGTGTGCTTTCACCAAGTCTTTTCGCTAATTTAGATCAATTGTTGGCTTTGGATTTATCTAATAATCATCTAACTAGTACATGGATAAATGAAAATACATTCACTGGTTTAATAAGGATGGTATTGTTAAACTTATCTAACAATCGATTAACCAAGTTGGATCCCAGAATTTTTAAAGACCTTTATACATTGCAAATTTTGAATGTTCAACACAACATGTTAGAAAACATCGCTGCAGATACCTTTGCGCCAATGAATAATTTGCACACTTTAATCTTATCGTACAATAAAATTTCCCATATAGACGCTTATGCCTTAAATGGATTATATGTATTGTCTTTGCTATCTATAGACAATAATCATCTTGAAGAACTTCACCCTGAGGCATTCCGAAATACGTCGTCGCTGCAGGATTTGAATTTAAATGGAAATCGTTTGAAGAAAGTGCCCATAGCGCTAAGAAATATGCGATTACTGAGGACTCTTGATCTCGGAGAGAATCAGATAACATCATTAGAAGAGCCTGGGTTTGTTGGCTTACATAATGTATATGGCTTGCGTCTTATTGGAAACAAAATAGAGAATATCAGTAAAGATGTGCTTTCAGATTTGCCTACATTGCAAATTCTGAATTTAGCCCGCAATAAACTGAAGCATATAGATACAAATGCTTTTGAAACATTAACAAATTTACAAGCCATAAGACTGGATGCAAACCAACTCACAGACATTCAAGGCCTTTTCGTAAATATACCATCTCTGTTGTGGTTGAACGTGTCAGATAACCAAATAGAATGGTTTGATTACGCAGTTATTCCCGGAGGACTTCAATGGTTAGATCTTCATAGCAACAACATCAAAGAACTGGGAAACAACTACCGTCTCGACAAAGAACTGCGATTACAAACATTAGATGCAAGTTTCAACAAAATGACAAAGATATCTACATATTCTATTCCCAGCAGTGTCGAGCTTCTGTTCTTGAATGATAATCAAATTACGCAAGTTGAAGCTCAAACTTTTGTTGGAAAAACCAATTTAACGAGAGTCGATTTGTATGCAAATCAGATAACTAGCATGGATCTCAATGCGCTTCGTCTAACTCCGGTCGATCCAGGGCGGCCCCTGCCCGAATTTTATATTGGAGGAAATCCTTTTCAATGCGACTGTACAATGGAGTGGTTACAACGAATCAACAAACTTGATCACCTTAGGCAACACCCTAGGGTAATGGACTTAGAAAGTATATATTGCAAGTTGCTATATAATAGAGAAAGGACTTATATTCCACTTATAGAAGCGGAATCGTCTCAGTTTTTGTGTACATATAAAACTCATTGTTTTACGTTGTGTCATTGTTGTGATTTTGACGCGTGTGATTGTGAAATGACGTGTCCATCGAACTGTACGTGTTATCACGACCAACCGTGGTCAGCTAATATTGTGGACTGTTCTGCAGCTGGGTATTCTGAAATACCCAACACGATACCTATGGACGCTACTGAACTATATTTAGACGGTAATAATTTCGGTGGCTTAACGAGTCACGCGTTTATCGGACGAAAAAATTTAAAAATATTATACGCTAATAATTCTAACATCGACGCATTGTATAATAATACGTTTAGTGGACTAAAACGTTTAACTGTGTTGCATTTAGAAAAAAACAATATAAAAGAGTTACTGGGTTTCGAATTGTCTCCCCTCGAGAATTTGCGAGAGTTGCACCTACAAGACAATAAAATACATTACATCGACAATCGAACTTTTATGGAGTTGAGACATTTGGAAGTTTTGCGCTTAGAAGGGAATAGCATTTACAGCTTTGCTGTGTGGCAATTCACGATGAATCCGTATTTGGTAGAGATAAGCCTGTCCCGCAATCCATGGTCATGCGATTGCCAGTATATGCAAAAGTTCCGAAATTGGTTCAAAAACAATCTTGGCAAAGTGGAGGATTCCGATAAAATCACGTGTATATTTGATAACGTGACGAACGCGGTGGGACCGCACATGGCCGACTTTAACTCCACGATTTGTACAAGTCACGTCGGTGGAAGCTCATCTATAATTGAGAACCAAGTCATAAATGATTATCTTCCGTTATTGCTGATATCGCTCTGTGTATTTGTAATAAGCTCCGCCTTAATATGCGGCATATTTTACTGGCGACGTGAACTACGAGTTTGGGTTTATTATCACTGCGGATTCAGGCTATGCTATAAAAGTACCGCTTTCGACGACGAAGCCGATAAAGATAGACTATTCGACGCCTACATCAGTTACAGTGTTAAAGATGAGGCATTCGTCGCTCAGATGTTAGCGCCCGGCCTAGAATCTTCCGACCCGAGTTTTCGACTTTGCTTACATTATCGCGATTTCAACGCGTCGGCCTACGTGGCAGATACGATCGTAGAGGCCGTGGAATCTTCAAAAAGAACTATTATAGTCTTATCCAAAAACTTTATCAATAATGAATGGTGTCGATTCGAATTTAAAACGGCTCTACACGAAGTTCTCAAAGAGAGACGAAGAAGACTGATAATAATATTACTAGGCGAGCTACCGAACAGAGACATCGACCCTGAGTTGAGATTGTGTTTGAAAGCGAATACGTGCATAGAGTGGGGTGATAGGCAGTTCTGGCAGAAACTAAGGTTCGCAATGCCAGACTTAAGGAAGTGTCAATATCATCGTTCGACTGTGAATATTTACGCGTCGGTGTCTCCGGTGGGGGCCGGGCGGGCGCCGGCGCCGCCCCCTCCACCGCCGCCCGGCAAGCTGCCGCCCTTGCTGGCGGACGGGCTCGCCGACAGGCTGGGCATGCCGGCCGGCGTGCACGCACGCGACTCACATCCCCACCGAATGCCGCCGCATGCGCAGCTTTGGGCGTAGCGTATGCTCCAACGCAGGTAATTAACTGCAACGCTAAAGCGTATTAGTCCAACAAAGTGATAATTATGTATAAGATGTTCCATTTTTGTATTTAAGTAGGATTTATGAAACTGCATTTATTTGTATATTATGGATTGTTTTCCTAACTTCTGCGATAGTATTTCTAGGTGTATCGAATAGGCTTGTACATATGGTTCTAAAGTAGTTATATTTAATAAAGAACATAAATTGATCGCTTAAATTATTATAATGCCAAAGTTTAAAACTTACAATATGGATGTACAGATGCATTTATTTTCAAATGTTAACTAAACTATTGTCATAAGAAAGAATGTAAATATTATGATTTCATTTTTGTATATATTTGTAAATATAAAAATTATTATCAAAAGAAACCGAAATATACACATTTCAAATTTTATTTTGTTTTGTTTCATTTATTTTCCATTTTTTTCATATTACATATTATGTTACTTTATTTCTTTTTATTTTACAGTTACACTAAAAATGCACACAATGTAGAAAAGTATCGGAGGTCACACCTTACATACACATTAAATTTTGATCGCACACGATACTAAAGCATTCATTACTAAACCTCTTAGTACCATTAAGTTTGAAATTCATTGAATAATAATGAAGTTCGCTGCCAACACGGACTACTCCTTCGAAGTACCTAGCATAATGTTAAATTGGTAACTGTGCAAACATTATTGAAAATTAAAACTTCAATGTAACGGCATTTTGATTAAAACTGTAGCTTTAGTAAATTTGTGGAACGTGCTAACATAACTATTGGATACATTAAATAGGTATGTTAGAGTGATTTTCAACTTAATAAATTTTAGAACAAACATTACTTTTTTATAGTTTTATAGTTTTCATATTTTAGAGTTTTGATATAAAATATTTAATAATAACCGGTTATAAATGAATCAACATTCTGGCAAAATAATTCTCAAGAAACTTTAATGCAACTAAACTACATTTCAAACATACATGTACATTACGTAAATATATTATTTATCTAAACATTAGAATTTAAAAATGAAATATACAATTCAGTCTAGTAAATCAATTATCAAATGTAATGGTGTTCTGGAATAGGATCAGAAATAAAAGCAACACTTTACACAACTTTGCCAAACTAAGACTGGAAAGTTTCTTCAATATGCTAAAAAGGTAATTACAAAGACAAATTTACTTACTTAGGAGCGGCAAAGGATGTTTGATTAGTTAAGAATATTTTGAGACGAATTAACTTTGAAAATGTTGAGACACGGCTAAGAGAATATTTAATTTAAGTTTAGTTTTGAATATTCTTACAAAGAAACATAACTTATTTAAGTCTCAAGCATAGATAACTATGTTCTATAAGGATTACTCTTTAAATTATAGTAAAGTTATTCATGGTATATATATTTGTATCTTTTCGACGGTGAAACAGAAATGTAATTATTGATACTAAATGTCAAATTTTGTGGGTTCTTGCCTGATATGATATGCCTATGCCTGATGCCTAATGGACATATTTCAGCTAAGTAGGTATTGATAATCCCCAAATGAAATTATAATGGGTTTTTTTAATTTTGAGATCACTGGCATTTGTATAAATACAAAATGGTTACATTATTGCCCCGCTCCAGGACATAGATTTTCTTATTGGTTTTACTCTATAAACCACCACGTAAAAAGTGATGTAACTGCGTGACTTTTTCAGTGGTGGTCATCATGTGTTCATTGTCTTATTAAGCAAAATTAATTATATTTAATACTAAATAACAATACAAGAAATATCAAAGACCGTGACATTATTATCATTGTATTGTGACTGAATCTTATAACTTCTGCTGTATTCAAATTATTATCTCGATAAGCCCTTTGGCCCCGAGTGTTCAAGGCCGGTTGTCTTTAGATGGTAATCCCGACTTTGTCCTCTGACCCAGATACTGAGCAAAACATTACAGATGTTAGAGAACTGTACGTACGTAAGTACCTACTATGAATTGAAATTAGGGACGAGACTAACATAACACACTATATTTTTACCTCAAGTAAAAAAGTTAAGATTACTATTTCATATCATCTTGTAAGTATTTCAAATCAACTTAATGTAAATTTTATATCCTAACTGAATGTGATATTGGCTACTTCATTCACATTCTATCAGAGTATTAACTAAAACTACGCATCCAACCTGTTCATCCTACTGAACATCACAGATCGTAAGAAAACATCGTACACAATCAAAAAAAGTTGAAACTGGTTTCATCCGGCTATATCCACTTATATCCAGTGCGGCAGTACCTCATCAACTCATGAAAGTGCTATTATCTCGACGCGGACAAATCAAAACGAAATCAGCATCGGTTATTTTTGGCGTTCGCACCCTTATCAAAACGACAGCCAGCGACGGGTCAGCATAGAAATAATGGGAAAACTTGTTTTTACGAGTTCCAAGCGAGAGCGGATGGTATGTCGCATCATTTTATCAGATACCGTATATTTATGTCTCTACTGAATAAAAATAAGTGTAGATAACAGTAACGTTGGTCAATGGTTCGAATTTTAAACATTTTCTTTCCGTGTTTTGGAAAATCTTGTCGAGAAAACTACGTTAAGATTAGTATTCAACGTATTCGTGATAAGCTTAAAGTACTTGAATCTGCATAGTGCATTACGTACTTGAAAGGAATGCGCTGTCTAAGCGAAATGTAAGCCGGTAAGACTACAGAAGTGTACATTTGTAATATGAACGTTATTAATCATTTCTCGTGTAGGACTAAAAATTGTAAATAACTTTCTTTGCTACCAGAATATAATTAAAATGCTATACAAATATTGTATATATTTGGTGACATGTAAAGAAAAACATACAGTCCAATTTTAAATATATATATTAAGGTCTTTGACAACTATCCGGTTGACACTTAAAAGATCTTAAGTCCAGGAATCGAACCCTCAACCCTTAGCAGATAATACTTTAAAACTTGGCTTTTTCATTATCATAATAAAATTCAATATTAAGACTATATTTTACGGAAAAAAACAACTAAATCGACGACTTCACTCGTAATAAAAATATAGGTACACATATAATAATATTATTATATGTGTGTGTTAACTGAGTAGTAATTAATATTAAACTTTGTGGATAAAAAATGCTAATTTTGTTTCCAACGTAACAAGTGATTAAAATGAAGAAGTTACTCATTAGACATGTTAACATTCATACACATAACCCAGCATCACTCCTACGGCGTCGGGTACCTTTTGAAAGTTTCCCCCTCAAGAACAAAAAAAGACTACGTTATCCCGTATAATGTAGAGAGGTAGAAATTGACACATACTAGCGTAACGTATATTGGTTATTGTTGTAATTAACTAACAATCGAAAGCTTTCGGGATCAACTAAACAGACATCTCAGTCATGGTGACTATATATTTGTATGCTGGACTTCGTTTGTGGGTTTCATGTAATAGGTTCACACGAAATCCTCATGTAAAGAAAAAGTTACATGTGGTTTATGAAAAAAAAAAAATGAAATATGAAAATGAGATTTCGTAATATATTGTAATTTATCAATTTTCTGTACAACAACTTTAAAAAACATTTATGCCTAATAACAGCAGTGTTAAGCGCTGCTGTGTTTTGGGCTGAAGAGTGTGGTCAGGGTGACACACTAATCCGACGCATTCCAGCTTAATTCTCTGAATTAGCAACCCATCTATGGGTTACCTCAAGTAAGACTGATCTTATCTGGGGTTGATTACAAATGGCCATGGGCGGCAGGAACCACTTACCATCAGATGAACTGCATGCTCGTATGTTACTTCAAGATTATATAAAAAAAAAAAACTTAAACTTAAACATTATTTATTACTTTGACGACCCGCGTGGCTGAGCGGTCACCATACCGGTCTGACACGCAGTAGGTCCCGGGTTCGATTCCCGGCCAGACAGAAATCTGAATGAAGAGTTTGGACTTCTGTTCTGGGTCTGGGTGTTTGTGTATTCGTCTTTATGTGTCCATGGCACCCACGACACAGGAGCAAATCCTACTGTGGGGCTATGAGTGTAGAAAGCGTGTTTTTTTTTATTTTTTTATTACACCTTACTTAAGTTTATGTACATGTACGAGACCGTTATTAAAAATAGACGTATAAATTAACTGCACTTACAGTTTGTTCATACTTGATTTAGTACTCGCCAACTGGCATGAACGTTAATCAATCTAACGAGCTAATTCTCATCGTATCAAATGCATGAATAACCGCTTAGTAATATAAGGAGTTAAGACTTTGTAATTCTAGAATGCTGGCTCGAACCCGGAAGAATTCCATGAGAAAATTTTGCCAGTTAACAAATATATTAGTATCTTTATATGAATAGTTTTATAGCTGCTATATTGTCTATTGTATGCCGAGTATTTTTCCTTAAATATTGTTAATAGTTTTATTGAACGAAAGATCTGATATTGTTATTTTATACGTGCACACGAAAATGAATTTATAAGTCTAGGTACAAATTTTTAAACATCGATAAGTACTTAGCTTGGATAAGTAGTTGAATTTTTTAGCAGTTTTTGATAAATATCGTGAAAGGAATTAATATAAGCAATATAATATAATTGCTTTCGTGTTTCATACTACTTTCAATTTTTCTTCCTTTTCCTAAATTATTTATTCGGAGTCTAATGGATTTCAAGGTCAATGTCACTTTAAGTGACATGAATTCAAGAATGAATAGTTCCTATAAATATGTTATTCATTCCATTCAAAATATTATTTATAAATATCAGTGTAAAATAATATAAGTGAATAAGTGCTTCCCAAGAATGCTTTAATTCTTGGTAATTTATTTTCTGGTAACAATTCAATTTAAACAATATTATTTTAACACTAATTATATCCAACCAACAATATTTAATAAATTTTGCAATACATAAATGATAATGATATTTGTTTAAGGCTTTTAAAGCAGTCTTGGTAATTTATTTTCCGTTAACAATTCATTTTAATATTCTGACTAAAATTTCATTCTAACTAACAATTGGTATATAATATTTTTTAATTTCGGTGAATTAGGTAAACCACTTCGTCAATATCAAGTGCGCTCACTAAAATGATCATAGCATGCAAATCTATACTAATATATAAAGCTGAAGAGTTTGTTTGTTTGTTTGAACGCACTAATCTCAGGAACTACTGGTCCGAATTGAAAAATTCTTTCGGTGTTAGATAGCCCATTTATCGAGGATGGCTATAGGCTATATATCATCACGCTAAGACTAGCAGGAGCGGAGCACCAATGAAGAATGTT
This sequence comes from Cecropterus lyciades, assembly GCA_002930495.1. Lineage (NCBI taxonomy): Eukaryota > Metazoa > Arthropoda > Insecta > Lepidoptera > Hesperiidae > Cecropterus > Cecropterus lyciades. Next base: position 365,282 of record MOOZ01000706.1, on the reverse strand, counting down.
TCAAAATCTATAAAAATGGTGCAAATAAGTCCGCGATGGTATATCTCTACATCTTACGATTGACTTACAATAACCACTTTTATGTCCAATTTTTAGAATTAAAAAACATTACGTTATTTTCAAAGCTATTTTCTTTAGTCCAGTATCACTCCTTATCCAAATGAATATGTAAGTTAGTTTAGGCATTTAATGCAGATTAAAATTGCCCAGTACACTACATAAAGTCGATTAATAGTTTTTGAGATATCGTCGTTAGAAGTAATTAGCAACGAAACATATAAAGCTCGGCGCGCCAGCGTTCTTTCTTTGAGATGCCTACGGCGAGTCCGTCCCCTCTGCCCCGTATCACTCAACAGCCTGCTCATCTATACTTCTATACTAATATTATAAAGAGGAAAACTTTGTTTTTTTGGATGTTTGAATTTTTGAATTTATGTATGTTTATAATTAATAAACTCAAAAACTACTGAACCGATTCTACATTATTCTTTTAAATCTACAAAAATTTATTTACTAAAGTAATAAAATGTAAATAGATGTTTGTACGAAAATGTAAACAGAGAAAAAAAAACTGCCCATGTGCAAGTCTTACTCGAGCACGAAGAGTTCCACCATTATCTGTTTATATATTTATCCACGCGTGCATATGTAAAGCCGAGAAGTAAAAACCCGAGAGACTGCAGTGCCTTCATTAGTTTGCTTGGCTCTGTATGCATTCGCAAATATTAGCTGCTTATTAGTTGATTTAATAAAACGTTTCGTTAAAATTGGTGAATATGTAAACAATCTGTTTCAAGTAAATCAAGGGCAGTTGTAAAATTTCAAAAATGCTAGGACCAAAGTTTATGTAATATAGAAAAGAATTTACCTTAGTCCAACAATGACCTTTTGAGGGGGACTGAAATCGTTTTAAGAGTTCTTATAGGCGGGTACACCCACCAAATCAATCACGTTTCTAGGCATTTTTTTAAACGCGGGTGAAACCGCGGGGATCTGCTAGTTTTAAATAAAAAGAGAACGCAAAAAATAGCAAACTTTTGATGGCATATATGAAAGTTTATAAATTAATTTTTATCCGGAAGGTCCTTATCACTTTTCATTTTGATACCTTCAACGGTTAGCGAGTAAAACCTAATTTATTGTCGCGTAACGAAGGACGTGTACTTCAGCTAGTTTCATATAGAAATTATTTTTATACCTCTTGTACCCAGGATGGAGGGTAAAATGTAATAATTTAAGTAATATATTTCAGAGCGTACATAATTTAAATAAAGTTTTAAGCAGTTGCGTATATTGTTTAAACAACTTGAAAATTTTACTACTTATAAGATTTCCTTGAAGACTACAACGATTCAATAAAAACAATTGAACAAGAGTTCTTCATTAGATTTTATTTACTCGCTCAGTTTTAAAGTTCTTAGACAACTTCCAAACATTCGCTATAGATACCGGAAATTCCACGAGGTCCTTCCTTTGAGACTAAGGGATATAAAAAATGATAACTTTGCATAAAAATAGGCATATTTTAAGACATGTTTACTGTTTTAAAGTTATCAACAGGCACCTACTACTTCTATAGATATGAATATTGATAAACAATCAGAGATTGTTAACAACCTATTATTTATCCAATATTTCAGTTAGTGTGAAAATTACGAGCTCAAAAGGATAAGGGATAATGGAATTAGTTTTATAATTTAACTTAGTTTATTGTTTAAAAGGGATACCCGCAGAGATAGCATTATCTGGTATAAAATTTAGTTTTGAACATTTGTGTGTTTGAACTGATATTACGAAGCCACAAGTATGTACCGGAGTTCGGAATTTAGTAACCGAGGGTCGAATATTCGATGTCGTATAATTTTATGAAACTTGAGTTTCGAAGCGATATTCTATTTTACTCACATTATGCAAGGATTTGTTCTAATATTGGGACGAAATGAGGTTGTAAAGCTTCTTAAGATAATACACATAGTGGGTATTCTCAATTAAATTAAGATACTTTGGTATTTTGGAAAATTGTAACAAATAAGTACGTTCTAAATAGCACCGAACTTTTAAGTGTACAAGCTGTCCAGTGTGTATCTATGATAATTCGATAAGAGTTGCATGTGACGAGATGAACGTCGGAAAAGTTATCTACAACAATTACTCAGACTATTAAGACTTAATACATATAAGATTTAAATAATCGGATTCTTATAAATATTTCTACGTTGATTACGAAAAAAATAGAGTTTAGAGAGTGGTTTTTTCTATTTTCAAAATGAAATCATGTATAAGTAGCGTTAATTCCTAAAACATAGTAAAGGATTCGCATTACATAAAGCGGAAATGCGACTTAGTGGAGCTGAACTTAGGAAAAACTCATTTAAAGGGATTTAACTCGGAAACTCGCTCTACACTTCAATGCTTCTCGCAATCTAATAGAACAGACTGTTTAAATATGCCCGAGCCCCAAATGGTTTAATTACTTTGTATGGAAAATCGCACTTATAGCATTACTTTGGGGTTCAATAGCAGATTTTAGAATTCAATATGGTCTTAATATTGCTAGAACTCTGCGTACTTCCATTTCAGAGGCAACATCGCCATACCTAAATTGTAATACGTTAAACGATGTTGTATTCTGATTTGAGGCATGTGGTTAGGGGAGACAGTTGTATGTCTAAGTCTGTCTAAGTCCATAGAAATAGCACCTTTGGCTGAGTTCAGGTAGGAATGAATTCAATCCTAATTGGGGTTGATTACAAATCTGAATGAAATGGCGACAATATCAGACTAAAAACATTAACATAAACGCTTTCTACACTCATAACACAACAGTAGGATTTTCTCCTGTATAGTAGGTGCCATGGACACACAAAGACGAATACATAAACACCCAGACCCAGAACAGAAATCTAAACTCATCATTCAGATATCTGTCTGGCCGGGGGTCGAACCCGGGACCCACTGCGTGTCAGATCAGTATGGTGACCGCTCCATCATGTGTGTCATCAGGCAAAGGCGTTATTTTTTTTTTTACACTTATACCGAGTCATAAGGCAGACGGGCTACCTGATGGAAAGTAGTCACCGTCGCCTATAGACAATTGCAACACCAGAAAAGTAGCCAGCCAATGCACCACTGGGTTTAAGAAAAGTAATTCTATTTGCACCTTTCTTGAAGAGTTCTGCCATAACGTACCGGTAAATCGATTCCATGGCGTAAATTATAATGGAAACCAAAATGTCGATGACCACCGGAGTCCAGTTCAGTGAGTGATGCAGAACGTACAAAGGGTGACGTAGGCACCACGTTATTAAGTATAACATCAAATATACCATTATTAATGGTAATGCGCTTTGAAAACACCTACATGTTAGTAAATATATTGTGTGGTGCAATTAATATTCTTGGCCAAAATTTATGGCTATCTTTCAATGCCTATTCTTAAATCAAGTATCTCATTAGGCGACATTTAAAATAAAGCGTGTGTGTAATATATTACAAGTTGTTGTATTATCTCACAGGAAATAGCGTTATAAAATGTATCATTATCTTAAAAGTAGACTCGCACATATCTAAATCAAATAAATATAAAATGCCGTAACGATCTTAAATATATGCGACTGTTGTGTATAAATTATGCTAATTAAATCGAAAGCAATGACTGCGTATTAATTAGAATTGACCATACATTTTGAATCGATGTCTACTTTTGTATGATATGAAGGTGTTCATAAATTAATTATTATTGGTTCCTAGACGGCTGAGCTTCGATACACATGTTCGTCTTGTCATGTCATCAAGCATTTAATTTAATAAGCTTACAAAGATAATCACAGAATTTGTTTGATTTGTACTTAACAGTATTTAGTAGTATGACGTTAATATTATTTGAAAGTTAGACCAATTTCAGGTTTCGATTAGTATAAAGCTTATAGAATGAGTCCTAATCACACAATAAGTCACGTTGTCCAAGTGTGAAGTGTGTTTTAAAGTCTTAGTTACAAAATACATCGAAAAAGTTACAGCTATGGTGGAGTTCGTATCGCTCCTCATAACTCAGAGACCACTAAAGCATATTTTACTATACTGCGCTAGTGTACAGGAGATGATCCAGTGCCATTTCGATAAGACTTAACAAATGTATCGTAAATAGCTACTAGCACTATATACTACCTACTAAAGTGACTTAAATAAGTCATTTTACAAAATAAGTCATTGCACGGCAGCCATATAGATATATGTTGCTAAAATGCTCAAATTTGCTTGAACTTAAACTAACACATCATCTGTAATAAACCACCCATGAAAGCTATGCGTTATGCTAGATGCTATAAACGTACCCAAAGACGATTTAGATTTATAGAAATTCGTGGAAAACAAGAACTTTAGTTGGTTAATGGAATTCCGTCATGCATTGAACAAAAGACTTCGGTGCAACTAAAATAGATGTTCCTAAGAATTGCTAGAAAAGAGAAACTTAAAAGTTCTTGGTTAGTTGTTGTACTTGTATGGAAAGTAGACTGAATAACGTATAAAATTAAAGTTTAAGAAGAATACACGAATCGTTTACTCAAGCCAGATGTTTAATAAAAAGTAGGTCGACGGTTCGTGCGATTTTTTCTGTGTAGACTATGAGAACTCATGGCAGAAAAGAAGACTTGCTAAAAATACAATTGAATTTAAATTGATAAACGAATAATCAATTAATTACATTTAACCATGTGTCTTAAGATAAATAACGTCATGTGGACGTATTAAAATGCTTAAGCATACCATCACAAGCACCAATAATATATATCGTATATTTCTAGGCACTGCGTCGAATGTTAGCCTACATAATGGATATTGGATAAAACCTATTCCAAATGGATTTTCTGTATTTAAAATTACTTCAGCTTCCTTAAATAATCACGTTAGTTTACTTGTTGAAAACGGTAGACTTTACAAAAGAGCCATCTGCTGTAAAATGCCATATGGTACGACAAAAGACGTATGCGCAATTTAATAGCATCCTAGTCTCAAAGCGAGCTCCGATGAATAACGTCGTTTAAATACAAACACAACATGAAAAAATGCATATTGTCATTCGATAATCCTTTACGTACTCTAGAGATGTCACCGAAAGAGATCAGCTTTCGCCTAGGCAACGGTATTGGGTTTGCGTAACTCAATACAAAATGTTTACCTCGCATATCATCGCGTAAAATAATGTTTTACCAGCAGCTCAATAGGGTACAAATTCGACTTCTTCGCAAATGGAATTCCAACCACAGACCGCAAAACAAGGACAATCGAGGACAAAAGCGGCACAGATAATGTCCCATCCCTTAATCACATGCACCGTTGCTCTCGAAAAATATTTAGTAGATCTTAATAGAGAATCATTGAAACGCGTTTATTTGTTCACAAATCTATTTCGGTATACAGAAAAATTGCTTACGCATTTACAACCGGCTAACATTATTTCCTCCGACGAAACTTGTTGAAATGTAGAAACTTCGACCCGAACTATAAATGTCCAAAGTCGCATTCTAAATTTGTATACAAAGAATGTTGTTAGGGACGTGAATTTTAGTATTTAAGCTAATAGTTCAGTGTTAATTTTAATAGTTTACATGACTCATACGCTATTTGGTGTCGTTAATTCGATCTGAATGTTTCGAGAATTCGAGTGGTGTTGACTTTGAGAATTTTCGAGGCGCAGTGAATAGCTTCAGCGAGACCGTCATTATGAGTTCATTTCTAGTTTCCCAACATTAGAGTTAGCTGTCATTTTAGTATCCTTCCTATAATAAATCTTTTAAGTATGTCAGCGTGGTATGTGGTGGCTAGTTAGACAAAAATGTTTGTAAATCCCTCGTAAAACTCAGCAAAAGTAATTATGCTATCAGATATTTAAGTGGACATTAAAGATGCATCAACGATAGCATTTTATAGAAATAGTCCAAAGTTTCTTAAGTAATTTAGTTTGTGTTTGCTTGTAGAAATCTTATAATAATGAATGCACCGTTTGTAAATTTGTTTTAAAACTCTTAGACTAAATTAAACGAGTACTCCGAGTAAGTACCGCTTTGCAAATTGTTTTTTAAGTCCCGTTCTTACACAATGTTATCTATCTAGGTAAGATGTATGTACATTAAATGTAGCTTATATTCAAAATTCATAAAGACACATTGACTTTTCTCAATATAGTGGATGATTTAAATTTAGCCAATTCTCCTCCCAATTTATTTTAAAAAATAATTGTTCATATTGAATGTTTCACCAGTCTTAAAAAGTGTTTTTTTTTTTCTGAAAATTCGAAATAAATATTTATTTTCAGTCTTAAGACAACGCATTTATTACCTACATATTATTTGAGCTCTTTATAAAGGTTACTAAACCAAACTTCGTTTCAGCTTGATGAACGAATAATCCTTAACCTAGTATATGGTTGAGATAATCCAGAGGTAGTTTGGAGCACCGAACGCCTATAATTGACAATCTAACTTGATATATAGCTTCTGGGAGACTTGAAGCGGTAGTTGGACGAAATACAGCCACTTGCGATCTCGAGGGATTGCAGATCGTTCCGTTATATCTTGACGTTCAACTTATGATGCGACCTGCTATTTGACATCTAATACGATCGAAATCAATGAAGTTGCAGTAATTTTTTCTGTTAAATCATTACGTTTTGTTCATGTATCTCATGTGTAGCTTGTGCTTTCGATCTTTATGTCTCCTTAATTATTAATCGGTTAAATTATACAGCCATTCTTTGAATAGATCGAAATTGCATACCTAAGTAGACCTGATCCAACATTTACTTATAATTAGCCACTCTGTGCAAAATAACAAGAGCAACATCATTGAGAGCATTTTTACACTTGTTAACAACGGTTCTGCTCATTAAATATTGAGGATACCGTCATAATTTACAATGAGACTGTTCCGCTTAAGCTTGGGGTTATGAAATTTTAATCAAAAGCTACCCTCTCCCGTATTGTAATAGGATCTAGTACGTATATTTCTGCGCCAGTTGTTCCATAAAATTTGTTTTGATTTAATCAAAATAGTTAACACAGTATCTTGTTTTAGCGAAAACATTCGAACGTGTATTAAATTTATATAACAGATAAGTGCTGTCACGAAATAACTTCTAATCATCGAGTAACGAGTTGGTAATTGATGAATTTACAAGAAATGAAATCCAAAACTGAATTAATTATAAAATCTGTATCGTTTTAATCATCAATAAGCCATTTAAAGTATGTTACATTACATTTTATGGGATTGTTAATAAATAATAAAACAAAATCAAAGTCCAATGACCTTAGACTAAAACCGAAATAGATGATATATGTGTGGTTGTCATTTTCTGACATGGCGCTGACATCTGCTCGATCATTAGGGCTCAAGCGAGCGAAATTAAAAAATGCCTGAAGCTGACAAAAGTTCATTAATTTTAGTTTGTAATACGCCACTAATTTGTAGAATTTACTACGTGCCACTAATGGCCCAGTTTCCTGCAATATATCATCGAAATATTTAATCCCTTTGAGTATGCTAGTAGTTACTGATTCTGTGAACATATTTATGTGTCAGTTAGCAATAATAATCGTTGGAGGCACTCATCAAAAAGAAGTTAAAACAGTTTTTCTTTATTTATCGCCTGAAAGTTTTACACTTTAGTAAGGGTGGTCTCCAACGGGCAATATTTAAAGATTTAAACGTTATTTAGTTAAACATTATTGAGCAGAATATTTTTTTGGGACTGTCAGTCTTTAAATAGTTATATACTTAATAAATAATAAGCACGATAAATAAACGTTCACTTTCGAGTTGAATGATAGGCGTGAGTTTGTTGATAAATATGAACTCTTGTATGCCTCATATGCTGCCTACTCTGTCCATAAAAATGTTGCTAACGCTATTATAAAAGCTGTATAATTTTCTGTTCTTCCTATTGCGTTAACAATATTTACTGCCAGAGCCAAAAACAAGTCAGCACCTGGTATCTTAACGTGTCAAGTAAATTTCGTTGTGATCATAAATACGAAGATAGTTGTATTTCCTCCTAACGCCCGAGGTCAAATTTAATTATCATGTAGACGATGAATATCTATGAGTTCTTGAACGCCTACAGTTAGGTATAAATCAACTATCCACTCGGCCATGTCGGCTCATATTTCAGCAGCGCGCTTAAACAATGGTTAAAATAATGGTGTCGATGCTCAAAAATAATTATTTAGAACCGTTTTAAATAAATCAATGCATAAAATTAGAGTCCGCTATTATACTTGATTTAGATGACAGCTCATTTGTTACAGACAAATTGTGTTTGGGATGTGAATACCGGGTAGAATATGAAATATGTTTGAAATAAAATTTACATTGTTAACACCTAAACATGTAAACAAAAATATGATTTGGAGAGGCTTTTTTTTAAACAAAAACGTGCGCTACATTCCTAAATGTATTTAGATTAAATCGATCAATTTATTACTCAAATATAAATGTAATAATAATATCAACATTAGGGAATTGAATATAAAGAAAACAGTTTTACATTATTACACAATTTAATATCCTCTAAGCTAAATCGTTTTGTATGGTAAGGAAACGACAATGATGCAAGATATTCATATATTTTTACATTTGTGGACACGAATGTAGGGAATGCGATTAAGGAAAAATTGCTGTAATAAAAAGGAATAAGAGAGAAAAACATGGTAAGGGAAACTATTATAACAGGCGTTATCTACGGTAATGGAATAAAAAGGGTCCAAATGGTTCCTTATAAAGACTTGAAAATAATTTCAGAATAAACAAAATATAAAGTAAAAGTTAAAATCATTTATTTATGTTTTATTAAAATCATGTTTCAATTTATGAGTAAAAGCAATCACTGACATAAAACTAACGTTCAAAGCGAATAAAAGCCAACTAGTTTGAGGAACATAATCAAGATTAACTCGTTCTTAATGTATCGCATTTTGTCAGTAATGAAAAGCGAAACAGTAAAACTGTTTCAAGACTTACAAAGTGAAGCAGTCACTGTTTCACTTTAAATTAGATTTTTTTTTTCATTTTTTTCCCCCAAGAAGGCATGGTAATTAAGGGAGAGAAAGTTTAGTTTATTTTTATTTATCATGTGTATTAACTATTTGGAATGTATGGCGTGTTGTAATTGCATTCAGAAAAGAATTAAGTTTATATATGTATCTATATAGTCTCATCGCTGCTTCCAAATATTATTTCGTCGAATATAAAAACGAGCAATGGTCATGTCATTCACAGGAATAAACCCTAAACTTATATCAGGACACTGGGTCTTCTGAGCTTTCGCGACAAATTACCAAGGTGAACGAACCTTAGCGGACCGTGTGACGTTTTTATATTCACAAGTCTGGCACGTATTCGTCACGATTGCGGTTGAAGGCGTCTTTAACATTATGCTTGATGGATCGTGCTAGTACCAGCCCGTCTTTTTATTCCCTTTCTACAATGCCATGATGTGGCACGACATGTTTTTAGAGAAACGACATGGTCTTCGCTGCTTGAGTTCTTTTAATAACGGGAGCTTTGACAAATGACGTTTCATTTTAAATCTTCGTTTCAACCGCGTTATTTGAATTGTCTTTCTTATTTTATTTTCACCTCAAAATCTAATATCTCGTCTAGTTAAAACTTGACTTGAAACTTGTAACTTTGTGTATCTTCTTTGATCTTTCGGGTTTCAAAGCATATTAGGATTAGGAATTCGTCATGATTTGCTTAAAGGGAAGGATGCAGGGAGGAGAAGGGCAAATTGGAAATTGTTTTCTACACCACACAGAACAAAGGATTTGATATTTTGGCTAAATCTCGTAAAATTTTAGCCGTACTTTTAAAAGTAATTTGTTTCGTATTTTTGTACAATTAAAAATTTTGTAACATGTTTCGCGTACTTAGGTCCGCTCCAAACAAGCGTGTCGCGTTACATCGTTAATTAAATCCAGTTTTCCCGGCTTTATTACTCTCGCTTCATTGTATACGATTTACGTCCAGTGGAGGCTTCTAATGTGATTAAAACGGCTGTGAGTAATAATAAACATTTTATTGGGACATTACATACGCCGTGAGACGGATCTCTATACGAAACTATTGGGTTATGGTCGGAACATCACGATGCCTAATCAACTTTGTTTTATTGTAACTCACTAAGAAGATCAACCATTAGACGGGCCAGATAATGGGATTTATTTGTAGATTACACACTTAGGACGTGTTGATGTAGCTGCAAATGTAGGTAATTTTTTTGAGATTGTTTATGGAGCCACAATTACCAAATGCAACTAAAATATTTTTGTATGTAAATTCAATAACGGTTAACTTTGCGAAGCGCGAAGTAGATCTCAATCGATCTAAAATGTTAAAAAAATAAAACGGAACTCACTTAAATTCTGAACTGAATACATCATGAATGAATATGTCTCTCGAAACACCCGATGCTCATATCATGGAGTGATTGAAAAATACATAACTAATCCGTCACCTTGGGGCGTCCATTATTTTTGATTTAGAATAACGTCACTAAGTTTATTATGCATCATCCAAACGAATGTGAATCGAAATTACAAATAGACGTATTTGCAATTTGGGTTTGGGTTTAAAATTCATTAGCATGATTTGTAATATTAAGAGTAACTGATACGACAGTTAAATAAAAGCTTGAATAAAGGTTATCACATATCCTAGTCAAATGAATCACGTCGATAAAACATAAAAGATATTTTTTTACATTACACACACACATTTTATAAATACAGCACCCCTACACTGCCAATTTTCCACAACCATAGGTGCGATGGTGATACAACTGCAAACGAAAGAGACATATTCCAACATAAACACACATAATTTAATATTGTTAAATATGTTACTACTATACTTCTATGTTCTACATTATATATGCATTTCCTTTTGCTGAATAAGTAGCTTTTAAAACTTTTGATGAATGTTCAAACGAATTCAAAGAGTTCTACTTTGAACGTATGCTTTTCACTTGCACGTTTGTACGAATACTTGGGTTTCACATCTCGTTTTACATGATTTAAATGAGAATCCAGATTTTTTTAAATCTCTTACATATATTCGTTACTTTTAAATTTACATTTATTTACTATCTTATATATTAAGCTCTATTAAATATTTTTGTTGGTCATTGTTTATTTTTAATTAATCCACAGTTGCTTTTTATTTGACTGGTTTTATCGTTCAAATGTTATAACTGAATAAATGCGTGGTTTACAAAATTCGCAGGTACAATGGATACCCATCCAAAACAGGATCATATTCACAAAAAGCCAAAATAGTTACATATTAAAATATATAATTATTAACATTAATTAATATTATGTTATAATTAATATTATTAACATAATGGCTATACGACGGAAAAAGCACAATGCTATATACATGTATTTTAAATAAAGTATAAGCAATTTCTTTAATAAGCAGGTATTAGGTAGTAGTAAAAAGGAATCCGTCCGCAATTATTAGGTATGATGATTATATGATTAGTACAAAGGACTAGTTCCTATTTATGCAAAGCACAATTGAATTGGAGACGCAATAGTAATTACTGACTATAGTTTAAATAAAAAATAACAAGTAATGTTGGAAAAAAAAATTAAAAAACCCGGCTGCTTAAAAATGATTAATTACCTTCAGTTTCACTTCATTTTTTTTTACAAACATACATAGATACATACGCTCGAAAAACATTACCCTCCTTCTGACGCAGTCGGGTAAGAAAGTAACAATGAAATTAAAATGAATAGGTACTCACATTAAAACATATTCTAATATACCATCATATCCCTGATAAATAAATTTTGTAGCTCATTATCAAAGCTATATTATAATAATGATCTATAATTAAGCTGCAAAATAGATACAAGCATGAGCTTGTGACGGCGAGAACGACAATGTTAATTGCTAAAGAAGAGAATGACAATGTTAATTGCTAAATAAGATTCTTCTATGGTTTCGTTACACAAAAGTATAGAACGTAGGTCTTTCTTCTCAATGGATAATAACGCCGGCTTCTTCGGAAACCCTCACACATTTTTTTCCACTTATTTATGACGATTTTGACAGTAAGCGAAAGCCGAAATTGAACCAATTTGCATACAAGGGATGCTGAGTCAAAACAAAAAGAAAGGAAAGTGGATAACAATCTTTGTTTAGATTTACGACATACAATTCTATTCAAAGCCTTTTTGGACTATTGCTGCAGTCAATTTTATGGTTGCTTTAAATTGATCTCCATTATTTTTACTGCACAACATATGACGTAATGCTATAAAAATGCAACTAAATTTTATATCTTCCCTAAAACGTGACAATCCAATGCCGTTTCTACCTTTGTGGGAGAGAACTTGGGAGGGCTAAATTATTACATTGCGGTTATGTCATGATCAGCTTTTGTGTAAAGCCAAAGTTTTTTTTTAATGAAATATGTAGCAAACGAGCATGTAGTTTTCTGATGGTAAGTGATTAATCTTTACATATAAATAAAATCTGTTTGTAATATCAAAATAACAGCTTTTTACCAAATGCATATCGAAGTATTAACGATACTGATAACAAAACATCAATTACTAAATATTATATCTGTCTGTCTATCTGTGTTTGTTCCGGGTAATCTCTGAAACCGCTGGACCGATTTTGACGTTACTTTCACTATTGGATAGCTTATATCATAAGGCGTAACTTAGGCTTCTTTTATTTTGGAAAATGTAATTAGGGTTTCGCTCAAAAAATTAAAACCTAGAAAAGCCGCGCGAGCTCTACGTGCACGCAGCCACCGTCACTGCCGCTAATATCAGATGCTATCAGTCCTTTGTGAAACAATGCTATAATGTTAAAATTGTATACGTTACATTTTTTAATCGGGTATAACCACGAAGCTTATCTAGTCTTAGATAAAATTAGTCTTAAAGGAGTAAGTTGGCATGCCTCGTACAAGTATGTCTCCCTCACCACACTCTTTAAACCAGAATATTTGGTTTTGGCAGCACCACCCTAACATCATAACAACACTATTTGCCCTTGTCCTTATATCATACTTCAATAAATTAATTAACAGATATTATAAAGGCAACAATTTGTGCGGATCTTTGAATGTTTGTTACTTTACGTAAAAATTATTGATCTGATTTGGGTGAAATTTGGCCAAAATATAGCTTATTACCTGGATTACAAATAGGATAATCTTTATCGTGGGAAATAGCGAACGAGTAAAATCTAGTGTGTTATGTAAAGAGATAAGGAAGATTTTCATGTAGGAGATTCATATTTAATATACTTGTATGATGTTTGTTATAGTTAAAAATTCAAGTAGGCTAGTATGTCTTACGTCAGATTTCTATAAATATGCTGACAGAATAGCGAAGATATTATGTGTTTTTAAGCTTAAATCAGCAAAGTATAGAATTTTAATTAGTATTATGACTACTAGCTAATTTTATATAAGCATAAGCTACTAGCTGTTGCCCGCGACTTCTTACGCAAAGACAGAAAGCCAAATACTAAATTTCATACAGCTTACTTCAAAATTGGCTGCCTTTCATACAAACTTTCAACCCCTATTTAACCCCGTTGGGGGTTGAATTCCTAAAAATCCTTTTTTATAATTCACTTACATTATAAAAGGAACCCCTGTACCAAATTTCAAGTTTCTAGGTACAGTAGTTTCGGTTGCGCG
>MOOZ01000706.1:330122-341143 GCA_002930495.1 Cecropterus lyciades | reverse complement strand
GGCCTACGGTGGCACTTACAAATTGTCATTTACAATATTTTTTCTTACACTACCACCGGATCGGAAAATGACCTCAACTTAGTCCTCGGGAGTAGTAACGCATCTTTTAATTGAATTCAAATAGAACCCCTGTTCTATATGAAGTTGCTTACAGTTGTCCAGTCAGCAACTTCATACTTCCACCTGATTGTAACGATAGTGACCCCTTACTATCCAGATGAACTGCATGCTTGTTTGTTACTTCAATCTTATAAAAAATATGTGTTTTTTTAGTTATGGCGAAACCTTTGTTGTTCGATTGTAGGTCTACTTATACTGGTATTATTGTGTATAGCCGATATGTTCCGTACTCGACACCTACGCTGGCTACCGAATCAACTCACAATCTTATTTATTCACACGCATGTTTTCTTAAGTCTCTCTACACAGCATCATTCAACATTCCATATTGGAATGTTGAATGATGCTGTGTAAGAAATGTAAACAATTACGGTCGTTTTGTAATACTAATATGTTTTTTTATGGATGAGAGTTGAATCGTAATAAAATAACGAAAACATTCGTTGAATAGCAATTTTGTTAAGTCTATGAAGGCTTATTATGTGTAATATAAATCGCTATAACGATAGATTTTTATATAATATGCTCTACATATATGAGTATTCTTCTTTTGAAGTGATACTTTTTAAGCGATTTCTTCTTATTCTTCTTTTTCTATGAGAAGGAAAAGTATTGGTGTAGTATTTTTTTGTTACGAAAACGAATACGTTACAGTAATAAATATAGTTTTTGATTAGTTTATGGGTTAAAGAAGGTAATATAAAGTAAAAAAAAAAATATTACAAATTTCATGGCATAGTAAACTTTACACTACTATGTAAAACGAAAGCATCACTTTAGCTTAATATTCGTTAAGCTTAAAATGTTAAACCATAAAATTTGATTAATAAGATCATAATATAGAATCTTATGATGGGTAATACAGGCTTTTCCAATAATAACAATATATTTATAAAGTTATATTTATAAATATGTGTCACATACCCAAGTGGGTTAAATATATGCTTAATTGTCTGTATAATTATGTACGTACGTACTTACCAAGTTACAGGTTTACATAAGCTAGAATTACTAAGGTATATATAATACAAAAAAATTCTATCACCTATAGATTGAGATTTTTTTCAAAAATAACAAAAGATATACTCAAAGAAGTAATAAACCAGAAAAACACCCAAAAACTGATTATATTCATTTACAATTTCATTCGAGTGGCGCCACGTAAAAGCTACTATGGCTTTATACAAGGTTTTATGTTTCCGTTATAAGCATGCAAGCTCCACCATTACAGTTGCCAGGAGCTATTGGCAACTCGGCCGATATTAAAACACACCATTTGGCAACAATCGCCGCTTCAGAAATGTCGGGTGACATGTAACTTGATATAAAGTTTTTCTCTGTCAACACCATTGAGCTGAATGATGCGGTCGACGAATTGGCATGGCTTAAAGTTTGTGGTTTTTGTATTATTTCAAGAGAACAAACAAAGGCTTTCTGTAGTTATATTACAGCGCACATTACGTCACATTACATAAATTTTATAAATAAATGAAATATATCAATTGTGAATTTACGATACCTACCATTTTCTGGTTTGGTTAAAAGACATTAAAAATCAAAATATGGTTAACTTTATTTTTCGAAAATATTTAATTTACATTTTTTAAATTACACTCTTGGGGCTAACCTCAGGTAAGATTGTAATCTTATCTGGGGTTGATTTCAAATGTCCATGGATGACAGTGACAGGTTACTATCCGGTAGACTGCTTGCTAGTAAAACAGCCTTATTAGACGGAAAAGGCCAAACAAAATCGTCAGGATCCATTAAGGGATTTATGTTATCAATTAACTCATCCGAAATATTAATTACTCTCCTATACCTTTCTTATATGCCTATTATATTGTATCAATCGGGACCAGTAAATAGATTGCAATCGGGAAGTCTTGATGAGATTGCGCGGGTGTCACTAATTGCAAGAGCGCCCCTACCCGTTAGAACACAGCAACACAGGATGAGAAAGGGTGCTAATAGCCCTACTGATTCATACAAATTGGACTTCGTAATGAAACTTCCTTGTTCATAGTTCAGGCTAACTTCTAACAAAACATTTCATGTATTTTGCTTTATATCATGACAATAATACGGATATAATGTAGGTCTTAAAATTTATTTCTGAAACGTATTTATGAAATACTATTCATATCCCATCCCAAACTTCAGTGAAATATTTTGGTTATTAAATTAATTCCCTTCAAGACACGTAGAATTAAGCTTAAATCATAGATTTGTAATTGTAACATGGTCTTTAACTTAGCCTTGACTTTATTTAGCGTTATTTTATACAAAATTCTTAGTGCTAAACCATTTTTACTCAAAGCGGGCTTTACATATATGTATATTCTATGTGCCTCTGAATCTTATTACTTGCCTACAACAAAGAGATAGCATACCACTTCTACACAACAACATAATACCAAGACATAGATCAAGTAATCGAATAGACTTTCAGGATACCGTTACATATTTTATGTTATTTATATATGTATTTTTATAGCATGGAAGTAGCAAACGAGCATGCAGCCCACCTGATGATAAGTGGCTACTGCGGCCCATACACATCTGTAATCAACCCTAGGTAAGATCAAAGTTTCACCTAAGGTTAGCCACAGATGCGTTGCTACCCCTGGGGACTAAGATGGAAAGCCTCGGAAAAGTATGTCTCCCTTACCCACAACCCTCAAACCAGAACACAACAGCGCATAACACTATTATTATTAGGCAGAAAAAGGTGTGGCGGTGGTGCTTAGTCGAACCACATAGAGTTCTACCACCTTCAAATCATTAAAAGCTTTTGGATAGAACTGAATAACAATATTTTTTTTACTTTAAATAAATAACGAGCACTTTATCGGTAGTTTTTTTTTATATTTATTTTTAATAAAATATGTGCATTTTGCGAACCTATAATAAGAAAACTTTTCATTCTAAACTGGTCTTAATAAATTTTCATCTCTGTCTTAACTTGTATGTTTGTATAAAAAATATGTAGAAGTCTGTTGGCTTCCTTCGTCTATGTACCAAGGTCTACCCTTACACAACATCGTCCTTGCCTAGCTTACATATCAATAAAAAACCGATACCCACTCCAAAACCCTCGCTTCGCTGAGCATATTTACGTTTTTTTTTCTCATTCATCGCTCACATGTCTGGATGGATGAGTCTACTCTGACATTTTGTGACATTAAGCTCCGTTGGGCTTGAATATTCCACAGCCAACCTCTTTTTAAACAGATAAGCAAATGAATTGGAAGCCTTTTGTGATATGTTCTCCCGTATTTAAATTTTTGAGTACACGTTGGCATGTTTTGAATATGGCAGGCATAGATACTTAAATAGATATTGCTTTAGGAGCCGCTTATTTTGTTTTATTTGTTGTTTTTTGTATTGTAAGTACTACGTCGTACTTTGTACGTAAATTTATATTTCCTTTTTACATTTATACAAAGGTGAGTGATATACCCGATAATCGTTTTATGTACGTTATATTCGTCACACGTACATTAAGTTGTTAACAAAGAAGTATCAATTTACCAATTTGATAGCTACGCATATTAGTATATTTGTAAATTATATGATACCTACAAAAATAGGCAAATAATCATCCAAAAGAACGAAGAAGAAAGTAAAATAATAAAATAACCCGAGCAGAACAGCAAGTAAAGGCTTATTTTACAATAAAAAAAATATAGGCTATCTACATATTTACTAATAGAATAGACGTATTTATCTTGTTTAACCATGTCTGTTTATTACCAGTAGCAACATCGTTAGAACGGATTTCTCGACACTAATTAAATGTCTTAAGGTAGGGTGCGAAGGGATTGTAAAATATTTCGGCAATTAAGCCTCCAGTAACTGAAGTCCACGGAGTGAAAAATTAATTAAAATTTAAGCCTTTCGCCTTTTGACTCCCTACGCAGACTCAGGATAAAAGGGATCTACAGCACACATTTCAGTGAGCAACTAAAGATCATCCGCACTAGATAATTTGAATGGCGTTATGCGGTAAGCACGCAACATATTAAAATTAAATTGTATCAAAAGTACGTGTTTGCGACTCGCAACCAATGAACATTTTCATTAATTAGATTCATTATACCAACTTTTCCGTATAAATTTTCCATGCATCAACGTGAGTTGGGGTGGATTTCATTTAACTTGTTCCGGGATGCTATCACGTTTTCGATACCCCCAAGCACAGGGGTTACAAAAGTAAATAGGAAATTAATTAAAGTATATTTGTAGATATAATGAGATGACTTTTCCTGAAGTAGCAGTTTAATTTTTGTGTAAGGTTCTGAAAAAAAAAGTAGTTTTGATGATATGACTGTAAAATTCATCATTATTTTATACCAAACTTGACAATAGTGCATTATTATTGTGATTTTGTTAATTTTCTCTAAAGTATTTCTGTATATGATCCTTTAAGGGTATGAATTTTCAAGTATGTTTTCAGACTCACCAGTCACACTGTTTAGACATACTTCCAATAAATAATGTTTATTATAGTCATTGTTTAATTAATTAATTAAAATACATCCGATACATATTCATAGATAGATACATGTTTCTGTCTCTTAAAATATGTGAATTATTTCCTGTCTCACTTTTACCTAACACGCTTAGTTTATCAAAGGGACAATAATTGCATTCAAAATCAAAGATGCCCAGCGATAGGGCGCGGTATTTTCACTAATTAAGGCCCGACATGCGCCGAGCAACAATTAAGAGGAGCGATTGTTGATAAGCTCGCATCGAGCTATCAACCGCTCAGAATAAGATTGCGTTCAGAATAAGATTGCGCTTAGTTAAGCTAGTAAGGTCTGTGTGCCTCACACCTTATTAAGTCCTTCTTTTAACGTGTTTTAAGTTGGTGCGTTATCGTGGATGTCGGGTTTAATAATTGGTTGAACATTCTTTATTCCTCAATCACTGCTTCTAAATAGTTTGCAAGATTCTTCTTAGTTATGAAAATGTTAGAGATATTTTGTAATCCTTAAGTGGATACCGATATCATATCAATAAAATGTTTATAATCGTATATAGTACAAATTATTTACGAATTTCTGTTATTGTTTTACAAAATGTATTAATTAGTTTCTTAGATAACCCACATAAGAAATATCCAATCTAAAAAAAATGACGAGATTGATACATTTTTACTATTTCTATAATTGTGTATAATCATGCATAAATATATATAACTTTACTGCACTATACTACTAAATCTACAACAGTTTAAATATACTAATAGAAATTGAATTTAAGGTATAATATAAAATTATATACGAAACTTCATTTAATATAGGTACCTACAAGAAAACCAATGTTATTTAATTAAACAAAATAAAATACACATTTATGTGTTATCACAACATTATTTAATTACAATAATTTCTATGAGTCAGGTATTGTCCGTCAAATAATTGTAATAAAATAATTGGGTAGACTCCAAATTAATTATAAGTCCGTATTCTCTAATATTATACCGAAAAGTTTCTCATTTTAACTCATGGTTACAAAATACGAAGTCCTAAGAGAAAGATACACTATTTTAAATGCAATGTTAACAAACGTTTTGTTCTCCAACGGCTCGATTTCGTTTTACAACGTCCTGGTTTAAAAATTAAAAGAATATAATAGCGGCCAAGAGTCCTTCTCATGTAAAATGTCTGAACCGTAATGCAACTTCACGTTCGTTGAAGATGACTCTGCCGGATAGATGCATTAAGGTAAATTGATACAACGTAGATTTACGTCTGTTTGTATACAACTTGGAAATGAAGCATATATTATACAAATATAGAAGGCTAAAAACCCCGAATTGATGTTAGTAGAACTCTTTTTTGAAGGTAAACTTCTTTAAAAATGTTTTGATTTAAGACTCCATGTAACGAAAATGCGTCACAAAAAGAAAAAAAAATCATAAATGTATACGATTTAGTCGGCGAGAGAATGAGATACAATAATTACCACCGTATTTTATATAAATACAACATGTATACGATATAATATTCTACATTGAAATGTAAAGTATTTTTTGAGGTTTCGTAAAAAATCATAAACCTTACATTTATCCTAATACTCCGGATACTCTATAATCATTATAATCTGTCGTAGGCGTTAAAGCATGGAAGTAGCAAACGAGCATGCAGCCCACCTGATGGTAAGTGGCTACTGCCGTCCATAGACATCTGTAATCAACCTTAGGTAAGATCAAAGTCTCACCTAAGGTCAGCCACAAACGCGTTGCTATCCCTGAGGACTAAGGTAAAATGCCTCGGAAAAGTATGTTTCCATACCACACCTTTCAGACCAGAACACTACAGCGCATAACACTGCTGTTATTAGGCAGAAATAGGTGTGGCGGTGATGCTCCCGGAGTCGAACCACAAAGTCGAACCACACTTTGAAAAGGTTACTTTTATACCGTGTGTGGATCGCAATTACATACATTTTTATAATATGGAAGTCGCAACCACCTGATGATAATTAGCCACTGTCATCCATGAAAATCTGGTATAACTACAGATGAGATCAGAGTCTCACGTAAGGTTGACCACGGATGCATTGCTACCCCTGAGAACTAGGTTGGAACGCCTCGGCTGAGTATGTCTCTCTTACCACATCCTTCAGAGCAGAACACAGCAGTTCTTGGCATTTCTGTAATTGAGCAGAAATAAATGTGGCGGTGGAGTTTCCGGAATAAAACCATAAATGATTTGACGACCTTTAAGTTCTTTGTATTTCGACTGTGAGTTCTTCACTCAAATTCTTTTTAACTTTCTAACTTCTTAACTTCTTTTACATTTATAATCGCCGAGCTTTTTCCGGTGAAAAGTATTCCATCTATTAATTTAGGCCATAAACTATCTGTGTACCAAATTTCATCCAAATCCAATCAGTAGTTTATGCTTGAAAGAGTAATAAACACACATTCGTCTTCACAAACTTTCGAATTTATAATATTAGTAAGATATTAATTACTCATAGAGGCCTATTGTATTGTTTTTGGGTGGTCTGCATTTGCACCATATTTCTCATCTTCGCCATTGTAGCAATGCAACAGGGTGTAAGTAAATCTGCTGTATTCTACTTTAAGAACAAATCTTTGTTACACGTTAAGTAAGATTCCTTAGTTTTTAAGGTTACTTAGTTTTTATGAGCTACACTGATTAAATACCACTAGCTATCTCCGGTAAAAGCCTATACAACCGGCCCTGGTTACAACCGATAAAGTAAAAGTATAAGATTAAAAGAGAACTTTATCGGTTTATATGATATGCAAAATAAATAAACAACATAGCTCAGTAAACAAAGTAAACATTTACGAGCACTATTCTTTACGAGTTGTTAAATTCTAATATAAATATTCATAATCATTATGCGCAGTAAAGTCATTTTGTGCAGTAATAAAACTGTTATGAAATATCCCGTATAAAGTAATAAACACGAGTCAACTTTGATCTGGTTAGTATAACCGAATCATCTATAAGATAGTCATACGTCCCAATGTCAAATCAATTTGATCAATTGGAAAATTATAGTTGCTTCATAATCCTAGTAATAGACCCCAGTGAATGAAGCGATCTTGAATATCTCTAGTGTTATCTGTATGATATTAAAACTTAATGCATATTAAGTATTTCCTAGTAAATATATTAGTTAGCAAAATAAGTGCTCATTTACTTTGTCTATTTTATTTAACAAAAGGTTTGTTTTTTAATATATTTACTAATAAGTGTTAAATAACGTTTAATTTAGATTAACTACATTCCATTTTCAGACTTTGATATGTACATAATAACATTAATGATATGGCGTCTTAATCATGATACTATTAGGACTAGACCTTCACAATTTTTATCTTTAATGTAGTAGAAAAAATCTTTAACAATACATCCCAAATTTATTATTAATTTGAAAGGAACAAATATTAACTAATTATTTTAACAATAAAATGCATAAAAAATATAACTTAAATGTAAAAAGAAACAAATTGTCAAATTAAATATAAAAAGCTGCGTCCAAATTGCTGTCCCTAGGATGAGTTCCCGGAATGCTGGCAACATTACCTCGTTGAATAGCAAGGCTAATTCGTTGACCGATGTGTGTACTAGCATTCTGATCATACATTTCATCTGATCACAATATATTACTTTCTGTAATATTGATCAAAGAACAGAATATCTTATTAAGTAAGATAATATTTCGATAAAATTTTCTTTTTTAGTTACTAACGTAATTTTAAGCTTCATGATTTTTCCTTTAATGTTTCATGATTACTACACAAATATTCATGTTAAAGGTAACAAATAAGAAGTATCTTACCTCAAACATCAAACACATATATTTAATACCTATATTACCTTCTATTTCATTTTACGGAGTTATGCTTTTTGTTTTGTAACAATTTAAAGGAATATTGTATCAAAACTGTCAGCTTACAATATCAAATTAAGTATCTCTAAATATATCTAAGAATTGACGTCAAGATATTACTTACCTCGTAAGCTTATTTCATCTTCACCTTTGATTTTGTACATCAAAGGTTTCACATGTAAGGCGATCTTGATGGGAGAATTACGTATTCAAATTCTCATCTTTGCTGGTACGGGTTGTATCAAGTCAGAATCTCTACAATATAACGTGCTTGAAATTTCTCTGTTTATTCAGCAAATCTCTAGTAATACATAGAGCTTCTCGTGTCAGCTATGACTGAATTTGAAGTTAGCTTTAAGACGTTGTTAAAGCCTACATTTTCTTTCTGTAAATATGGTTTATTTTTGAGAACTATGCGCACTCGTTTAGATCAACTGTATCCTCAATAAATTTGATATCAAATGTACTCACGAATTTCTTCTTATAGACTCTAACCATCTCTAACTACTACATCTATAATTACGTCCGTTTGGACTGTATCAATGACATTGTCGGTGTCAACTATTTTGTTTGTAAAGAATTTTAGACTTGTTTTGTGTACCATTTTCAATATCTTAATATTTGAATATTCAAGAAAATTTATCATTGCGATCCCCTGTAGATTATACGATGAGAAGTTATAATATCAAAGTAAAATGCGTTTCTGCATCATACAGTCATATCGGAAGGTCTTAAATAATCTCTCTGCTTTACTACACCCTTCTTACTAGAATACTTTGCTGCATACCATTGCTGTCATATGCAAGGTAACATAACAAGGTAACATATAAAAATATATCCCACCTACTAGACTAAACTTTTCCGCAACAAACAGAATAATCAGAACCCACAATCCCAGGTGCGGCATTCAATTAAATCTTAAAGCGAGTGACGGGTATTCTCAGTTCCACTACGATGCACTGTAACTACGAACTTATTCATATCTGAACAGTCGTACCTTATGCGAAATAGTGTCAAATAAAATCAAATAAAATAAAAGATATGTCCCAGAAAATTGTATTTTTACTTAAATTTAGAGATTAATTTGTACTTGGTTGTATAGAACGTCATCAAGAGTTCACTGCTGTGTTATTGTTACAAGCTTTGCAGATTTTGCACAAACCTATGAAAGTTAAAGGGTTAAGACAAAGTATAGCGTATACAGCTAGTTTTTTTTTTAGGAACGGTGACACGTGAGAACAAGTATCAAGTCAGCCCTGAATTTTTGCTAAAAAGCAACCATCTATACAACCGTTAATACTATCTAACAAATAATTAAAACCGGCGAATCTTCAAGTAAAATTTCCGTATATGTTTTCTTTTTTATCTTAACAAGGTACACAGGTACATAGAAACAGTAGCTATGAACGCGATAAAATCCGTACAATATACAATATTCCAATCAGTCTTTAGTTCAAAGTGTTAGTGGGTACCTATCTGATTTGCTCTGAGCCGAGATGGTCTAACTTGGCAGAGACATCGCTCTATATACTTAGGTGGGAGATGAGTAAATTTGCATGCATCTTGGGTAGTTGTGTGTGTTATGTTTTGGCAGGGATTTGAGTATTTGTTTTATGTTATTAGGCCAAGGAGTACATCATTAGCTTTGATTCATAGCCTCTCGCGTATACACGTATTCGTTTTGTTTTGTTATATAATTTGATACGCACTGCATACGGCGAACCGCGAGGCGCAGTGGTCATTAAACTGGTGTAACACGCTTGGTACCCAGGATCCAACTCCGGCGAGGCAGACACCTTAATAAGAAATTTATATTTATTTTAAGTGCGGGCATGTAATTTTGTGCACATAGAACGACTACTTTCAAAGTAAATGTTAGTTCAAATTTGTGAATATTTTCTCATAACACCTATGAGAAAATATTCACAAATTTCAACTAATACATTAGAATTTAAAACAATATGATGCCGGTGCAATTTTCAAAATTAATCTATACTTAATCTCACATAAAAAGACTGTAAAATAAATTAACTTTTTAGGCAGAAATGTTTTGAAAAGGTTCTGAGTAAATATTCAACTAGTAACATCGTTAAAAACATTAAAACTATAAATCTGACTGCTTAAAACGATTTTTTTGTTTATTGATATATATTTAATATAACGCTCATATGAGTTTTTGTCAAAATAGTCAAGTAAAACTATTATAATATACATATTTTAAGATTCGTGTATTCCAATGAAAGCTTTCATTGGATACCCATATTGTCATAATAGTAAAAACAATCGTCCCTCCTCCCCCCTTGTCCTCTATTTCCAGGCGCCATATTTAAAAATTATATAGTCTATGCCCCTCTCCAAACTGAGACGATTCTAATGATATGTTATACATCACAATAAGTCAAGCCGTTTAAGCTGTAGCGCGTGCCAAAGAAATGGACATACATAGAAACAAACGCTCGAAAAACATTACCCTCCTTCTGACGCAGTCGGGTAAAAATAACATGTATGTTGGGTGG
>MOOZ01000706.1:312802-327878 GCA_002930495.1 Cecropterus lyciades | reverse complement strand
GTAGAAAAAAAGAAATATTTGCGTTTAATTACGGTCGAATTTCGACCGTTGTGAAGGGCAACTAGTATTAATAAATCAACAACAAAAAATAATTTTATTTTTCACTTACGTAAAAACATTTTAATGAATGACGTTCTTATAAACTCGTTATTGCATAATATACACTTACTTTAATAAAATGAGGCTTTATAATTATTTGATTGCAATCAAAATAGACGTGACCTAACCTTCAACCTAGACGAAACCACATATGGAGTTCACCGCTTATTATTAAATACATTCAGGGCAAGTTACTTTAAGCCTGTGAGGTCACAGACCCTCAGGACTAATTCAGAGAATTTATTAAATATAAGAGTACAAAATAAACTTCATCAAAGGTTCTTCAACACCTTCATTTTATTTGAGTACCAAGTATTTCTTCAAATTTCTGTAGCAACGTTTCGTTTCTGTAGATATTAATTAAAATTAATTAAGTTGTTTGAAAAAGTCATTTCAACTTCACAGCAAATATGTAGTGCTACCTACTGATTTAACAGTGTGGCAAGGTAGATTCTCATTTTGGGGACATACTGTCTTAGAAGGAGTAGTAACGCAGCCTACTCCGATTGACTACACGCAGGATGTTTAGTATATAGGGTCCCTTAGAAGAGCGGCAATGTAAATTTACGTCAACCGGGTGACATAATTTCATTTCAAAAATAGGTGACAGAAGAAAGCCGTCTGGTGTCGGTCGTGAATAATATAACTCCCTGCTTTCTCGTGAATTTCGTAGAAGGCGATTAAAGGACAAACCCCAGAAGATAGGCAGATGACGATCCGCGTGGCGAAGCGGTCACCATATCAGTCTGATACGCAGTGGGTTTCGGGTTCGATCCCCGGCTGTTTAGATTTTATTCTGGGTCTGGGTGTTTTTATTTTATCAGATTTATGATGCAAGCGAGCATGCAGTCCAACTGATAGTAAGTGGTTATAGCCGCCCATGGACATCTGTAAGCAACTTCATATTTAGTAGGGATTCCATCTGAAGTCGATCACAGATGCGTTGCTACTCCCAAGGACTGAGATGGTTACCTATATAAGTGAGCCGGCAACCACGACCTTCCAACGAAAGGCAAAAACTGCTTCACGCTAGAAATAGGTTTGGCGGTGGTACCTCCCAGGTCGAAATTCACTGGGACTACCACCTTACAAACTGATATTTGTTTATTCGTCTTTGTGCGTCCATGGTGCTGTAGGCAACAACACATGAGCAAATCATACTGTGGGGCTAGGAGTGTAGAAAGCGTTTTTTTTCACGTCTTCCTGGGCAACATCAGCACTCACTGCAGTTATCAACACGCATGCCAAGTAAGGTGACTATGGACAAACTCCCCCATAAGGGCAAGTTTATCATTTAACAACGGATCTTAAACCGCAATAGACGAAATAAACATACAAACAGACTATGATTAATAATAATAATTTATCTCGGCTAAAGGCTTTATTTTAACCATGTAAGCAAACCATGATTATTAGGTGGTAGAATTAGTGTAGTTCAACTATTCCTAACGTGAAGCAGTTCTGCGTTTCGGTGTAAGGTTTTGTTTGCCGGTTCACTTATATATGAGGCGATTCTTAGTCTTCGGGAGAAGGAACGCATATGTGATCGAATTAAGATAGAATCCCTGAACTATATGAAATATAATTAATAAATGTCAATGGAAAGTACCTACGATCTGCACGTGAAGTGCATTCTCATTTGCTAATTCAGTCGGATAAAAAATATATACCATTGCGGTATTGTCATTTAAAATATCTTGATGGATGTTTTTGGGCCCAACAGACGTGCGTTATTAATCACAATTTGAATTACCTTGTCGCAACATCATTTCGTTTAAATCTAAAACAAACATCTTTGTTTTCAATTATAATATTAACAGGGATATTAATTATTGGCCCGAGCAAATTTCCTTTCAACATTTTATTCACGATGTTTCAGTTCAGTTGATTCGTGATTTCTTATTTAAGGTCCGCGGAAGTTAGTTGTGTTTAACGATTCATAATGTTATTTCGGAACGGAATTAACTCGAAAACAATGACATAAATGAATTAATAAATATACGTGAGGATCAACATTCAATGACTATTTGTAATATTATAACTTGATTTAACTTTTTATTCCCTACTTCACCGGAGTTTAAATAAATGTAATTTAAATTGTATTGATTAGTTTCGATAGAAAAGATATATGGATTTTAATGAAATATAAATTTAATGCTACTTTACAGATAATGTTACAAAAATAAAAAATGATACGAAATACAAACTGAAAATGTATGTATTTCAATCATTTATATTATATTCATTACTTGGTTGTACGCGATTTCCAACACACCGGCAAGCTAAGGTGATATAATAAGTATAAATCGGCGGGGAAGCTACCATATCTCATTCTAGCGTGAAGCAGTTCTTACCATTCGCAGAAGTGTGAGGTTTTCAGCACACATTCATACAAATCGACCATCCCAACTCTCGGGAGTAGCAACACATATAAATAACTTCAGATAGAACCCCTATTATACACGAATTTGCTTACAAACGTCCATGAGCAGCAGTGACCACTTGCCATCGGGTGGACCGTATGCTCGTACTATCTAAATATTAAAACTGCATACAATAACGGTATAAATAAAAAATGTATTTAAATAAAACGCTTCGTGCCTTAGTAAAGTGTGGTAACAGGAAGTTCCCGCATTTTATTCTCCACTCGACTGACTTAAAAGATATGAGCCCTTAATGACCGGAGATCTTAATTGTGCTTGCACATACGCGGGACATTTCTCTTGGGAAGGAAATAGCATTGGATGTAATAAGATACTGTTACTATAATATAATATAATATAAAATTTATAAAGATTTCTTATTGAATTGAAATTTAAAACTTGTTTATGTGTTTAAAGGTGGTATAAGTCTTTGTGGTTCGATGCCTTCAGCACCACCGCCACGCATTTTTCTGTCTAATATTCAGCAGTGGTAATCGCTGATCGTGTTCTGGAGTGAAGGGTTTGGTAAGGACAACTTAACCTCAAAGGTGGCAACGCATCTGAAAGTAGTAGTAATTGTCTCATATAATCTGGACTTAATTACAGATGCCCATGGATAGCAAGAGTCACTTACCATCAGATGGACTGCATGCTCGTTTTCTATTTCTATTGTAAAGACCAGAAAAACTCAATTGGTCACCGCCCATTGTCACCTATAGATTCCAACCTGTGATCGGCCATAGATGCGTTGCGAAACTAGGAACACCTGGTGTAAGGGTTTTTTACCAAATACTTCATAGCAAGTAACATTGTCAAAAATATTAAAACTAATAAACTAATATATAATAATAATAAACTAATAAAAAAATTCTTTTTGTCATTATTAATGAGATATAATTATTTCTGCCTAATAACAGCAGTGTTATGCGCTGTTGTGATCTAGTCTGAAGGGTGTGGTAAGGGAGACATACTTTTCCAAGGCATTCTATCTTAGTCCTCAGGGAATTTGATTTTACCAATGGTTGATTACAAATGTCCATGGGCGGCAGTAGCCACTTACCATCCGGTGGGCTCCATGTTCGTTTGCTACTTTCATACTATAAAAAAATCAACGTGTTTTCGTCAAAATAGTAACATAAATGTATGATAATATGTATATTTTTGGAATTATTACGATTATAAAAAGAGTCCCCTCTTTTTCTCTATTTAAGGACGCCATTTTTTTAAATTATATAGATTATGTTACTCTGCAAACTGAAAAAAATTAATTAATATGTCATACATCACAATCCATCAAGCCGTTTGGGCTGTAGCGTGTGCCAAAGAAATACATACATACAAATATACATACAGCTCGTAAAACACTATCCTCCTTCTGACGCAGTAGGTTAAAAATATTTTTAACAAAAAATATAAACTAACTTTTATGCCACAAAAAAGCAAAAATAATAATTTAAATATATGTTGGTTTAGGCCTGCAGTACCCCAGCATCATCAGGATTGGGGAGTTGACGGCCCATTTTAGGGTTCCGTAGCAAAAATCATAACCCTTATAGATTCATCATGTCTGTCTGTCCGTCTGTCTGTCCTTATGCCACAGCCACTTTATTCGGAAACTATTAATACTACAGAATTGAAACTTAGTAGTAAATGTATTCTGTAAAGGGGGGCTCCCTCTATGGAACATACATGGAACTGAAACCCAAGAAAAAAATTCATCTTTCAATCCTACACGTGTGGGGCATCTATGGAAAGGTCTTCAAAAATGACGTTGAGGTTTCTGAAAACCATTTTTTTCTCAAAGTCGATTGTTTGAGAGATAACGGTAAAATGTGTCTCCCCCTTTAACTTTTAAACTAAGTAAGTGAAAAATCTGGATGAAACGTATGTTGTAGATGTCAAGGAAAACTTTCAATGAAAATTGTTGAAAAAAAGCTGAGTTATTCCTACATTTGTTGCGCACATACATTGTGCAAATTTAAGACCTAGTTCACCCAGTCGAAAGTATCGAAGTGTAAAAAAAAATACAGTCGAATTTAGGATCTCTGCCTGTTTTGAAGTCGGTTAAAAATAAGCAATTTACGTTGTTATAACAAACAGTAAAACTATAGCAGTGGTACCACTATTGCAGTGGTACCACTATAGGTGAGCCCCCGAGGGGCTCAATCACTTTTAATGTAAGAGTTATTTATACTCAAGCTTATTGATTTTTACGCCCCAAGAATATCAATGTACGTTTTGTGGATGTTGCCATGACGACGCTACCAACCCCTTGTATACATTGATGGCTTTAGGAAGAACGTTGTTAAAAGGAAGGTAGGAATCGTAGAATTAAGTTCAAGTTACAAAGTAGTAACATTCTTTGTGTTTCTTGGTAGCGACGATAAAGTTGTAGTAACAAGCAACTCATTTATTACTTTTATTTACTTACAGATAAGTTGTATGTTAGGTTCATAAGTTCGTAAGCATAAAGTGGCATCATTTTCTATAGTGACCACTAATCAGGCCCAAGTACGCGCTGGTTACTCGTAATTCGCCAACCTGTTTTTAGCGTAAAGCAATCTTCGCGTTCCGTTGAAAGAGCAACCACACTCTTCACGTGAGCGATCAATTTAGCCCTCGGGAGTAGCAATGCATCGGTGATTGACTTGAGATAGAACCCTTGTCCTATAGAAATTTGCTTGCAGATATCCATGTACGGCAGTGACCACTTATAATTAGACTTTTATTCGCTCGCTCGTTTGCTATATGAGTCGTAATAAAAGAAAAACAGAGATTTATAAAAACTATAATAATCAAACGTTACTGATACAATAAAACCAATATCGAACAGAATTTATCAATGAAGATATGAGAGTTCGAAACCGTTTTCCTCTTTAATTTCCAACAATCGTAAATATTATTTTCATGGTAACCCTAAAAAGTTATTGGCTCTTCCGCAGATTATATGCTTTCTATGAACTGGACTACTCTCTTTATCCATAACTGAAACCTTGATCGGTATTATAATAAAGAAATAACAGTTCGTGTGGGCAGTGGGCACATTTTATTGGGTCATGAACGCTACTGTACGTATATTATGTTGAAACATAACTATTGAGTTACATTTACCGATGTAGATGTGTAAACCTACGCGACATTTTCTTATACTTTGGCTACTTTCGATGCTTGCCACGGATCTTTTCTAGAAAAAATACATAATTACATTCATCACAACTTTCATCTTATTAACTTGATAAGCACACGATATCGTCACGTCAAAATAAACAGATTTTGAGTGTTGTCTACATTAAGCGGACTGCTACATACAGTAGCTTCTTTAAACCGTCAGGGAAGACAAAATCTATGCAAACTTTTATTATATTACTTCTTCTACCCGCCACCACAGTTTCGTCGTCACCTCAATCCACTGCCGATTTTTCAACCCAGTTAGGGATGAATTATCTGCGAAGCAAAAATTCAAAAACCGACTATCCTGAGTTCGCGTAATACATTAAAATGTATCAATTCTGCCATAGTTCTAGTCTAATATCATATTTTGCATCAAATACGTGTTTAGTCGACCGCATTTACTAAAGGCGAATGCGTCCGAATATTCGACTTGGTCCATTCTCGACTGCGACCTCAGGCATCAAACGACTAAGTAATTACACCGGGTTGGTTGGCGTTTTGAGAGCTCCTGACGACTTGGAGTAAAGGAACACTCGGACCGGTATTATCAAAACTGTACTACATCATGCTAGTCGATAAAAAGAATATTGACTAACATAGTCTCCATTACTGTGACTTATTTAAAAAAACCTTTTTCATGTAATAAACCAATTAAACGTTTTTATTTGATATTGATCGCTTGAATAAGAAAATGATCCAAACATACATATACATCGCAAGGCGAGTTAGAAGGTTAATGGTAATTGATATCATACCGAATAAAAACGCTTCCTTCCCAACAACACCTATCAACGCAGCCTATTTTAATGGAGTCGAAAAAATAATCCCTACTTTTTCTCCACGCGTATAACGATCGCGTGAGGTTTCATAATATGAATTTGTGATGTCTTTTGTATTTTATTCTATCATAACACTCGTAACAAGTCGACAACGAGCCGAATCGAGACAATAAACCATCTTTAAAGGTTGATGAGCCACGAGAAGGTAATGATTATTGCTCACGGTTCGATCCTACTGGTTAGTTTCGTGTGTAATTTAGTCTAGCCATGTTTTTTCTTATTGAAAGCCGTAGATGATATAAACACTTGTAATATCGCATCATTCGCAAAATTTAAAAGTAAATTAATCACTGGATTTCATACGTTATTGATATCCTGTGAATTCATGTAACGATTTCTTATGTTTGGAAAAAAGAAATTAAACGTTTCTATTTAAATTCGGTTGTGATGATGAGTTGAATGGACAATTACTGAGCTTAGTGATCCAAATTCGTTAACCTATTTTCTTTTCGATAATAATGGTTAGGTTGTTATGCTGTGTCATTGACTATTGTACTCTGGGTACAAAAAAGGGATAGATCAGTGGCCTCTTAGTTACCCTTAGGGTTAAATGTAGGTATTTAATATAGGTCGCAACCAGTATGGCCGATTTAATAGAACTGAGTTATTAAGGGTATTTTGCCAATCTCGGGTAGAATTTTTGTGCTATTTACAAATAAGTAAACATGTGCATGAACGATACTAACAACTTACCACCTGATCGATCGCGTATTTACTTTTTAGTCTAAGTTAAAGGAAAAAACATTTCATATGATTTGCCTTTGACAAAATAAGACGTGACGATGTACCTCACGCAACCATGCACGAAGGGGAAACTTTACGAGCAGAGGGAATTGGTCAATTCTGTTTGACCTATAAACATCGTTTTCCATCAAGTTGCAAGTGCTTGCCTAACTTTATGATGCAAGAACTATTTCAGTGTACTACAGTAAATGTATATACGAGCGCACCAACGTTGAAAGGATTTTGACGTTACGTATAGTGAAATTAGCAGTAAACGCCAGAAAATGGGAAAGAATAATGATTTTATAGAAAAACTTTTATAAATATACTAATTAATGAATGAATTTACCACGTTGTAGAACCAGGGACATACCACCGCCACACCAATTTCTAGCGCGAAGCAGTTCCTGTGTTTCGATGGAAATGTGTAGGTAACGGCTCATTTATACATATGAGACAACCATCTCAGTCCTCGGGAGTAGCAACGCATTTGTGATCGGCTTCATGTAAAACACCTGTTCTATATGAAATCGGTTTGTCCATAGGCGGCAGTCACCACTTACCAGCATGAGACTACATACTCATTTGCTACATCAATTTGATAAAAAAAATAAAGGAAATATTTCTATTCAAACAGTATGTAGGAAAAAAATCTTGCTGAGCAATTGGATCTTGTGTCATAAAATCGTATTAGTATAGGATTAAAGAATAACCCAAGTTTTATATGATACAAAAAGTCTAATAACGCATATTACTATTGAATGCCTATCTATTGAATCCTCGTTCTAGATCAAATATATGCAAAATGATGATTATGCCAACTTATGTATGACTTATAAATGAATAATATAATTTCCAAAACAAAAAAATAGTGACAGGTATCCATACTATCCATTATTGCAATAAAAAAGATGTGAAAATTGCACATCTATATAATCCTTGTGTAGTCGTAGAAAATCTATTGACAAGTCAACGGATTTGTAGAAAAAGGTGAACGTCAATTTCCAAGTATACTGTGAGTATCCGCCCATATTAGTACCGGAGTAGTAATGACGAGTTTGACGAGTCGGATGCTACGCCATATTACTTTAATCGTCATCAACTTTGGTAGCGACAGCAGAATATATATAATATTCTTTATTTTATAAGTCTTACAAAATGTGAGCATTTTGTACGGTTTAATATTTATTTAAGGTTTTATATGCTTATGTAGACATGAATTTTCAGTCATGATAATATCATCATAAAGTAAAACCGCAAAAAAACCCTTAAACAGATCGGTTCAACATCTGTACTACACATCTAATTCCAATATAATACTACAATTCTAGTACTTGTCTGTCAATAATATAAATACATCAATGTTTTTATACAACAAAATATTGAAGTCTTAAATACTCGTTTTTTTAATAGAATTTATACATTGTCAAAACTTAAATTAAATTTACGTATTTTTATGCGATCTGTACCTTTGTTAGTGGATGTCCGCGTCAAATGTTACGACGTATGATTGCATTACATAAGTCATCATCATCATATTTTTTGGCTTCGAAAGGAACCTTTTTGATTAGGGTTCCTCGTTTATATTGTGAATATAAAAGACCAAAACATAACCAATACCTACCCTCTATATCAACTCCACGTGTAAAGCTTAACTTAGAAAGTTTTTATTTATTTACTCGCGAATCTGGAACTTTCTCGGTGTGATAAATGTCAGTTTATACCCATTACTCAAAAGTATTATCTGTGTAACAGGAAAACTACGCTACGTTGACACATTGGCGCAATATGTTATTTTAATATTTCCGAATTTGACTTTCTACACGGAACCCCCGGTATTTGCGGTGCTACGCTTGACCTGTTATATTTTTTAAAAAAGATATGATTGATGTTTTGAATTAGGAGATAGGACTTAAAGAAAATGTTTGATTTGAGTACTTTCGTCATTACTATAATTAAACTATGTTACTGTTTGCATATTTAAGTAATATTGACTTTATTGTTGCTTGGCTTTCCAGTAAATATTTTAGTATTTAACAATAAATAGAATACTAAAGAGAACTGAAACCCGATGACCAAATCATATCACAATAAAAAACATTTTCTTGCTAAAAGCTTACCTAACTTGTTACTGCCACCTTAATAACAACAGTACTGTACTTTGGCTTGACTACCATCTAAGATTGATATTGTACAATTATTTCAACATTTGAATATGTTAAGTGTACTCACGACATGCGATTTTTAAGTATCTATTTGACGATATTTCGACCCAGTTTCGACCCCGGCGAAACATTCAACGTATAAATTGATCGACGATCGCGATCGACTAATCCCACTTGACTTTCTTATTATAAAAATGTTATTGTAAAATATTTTTCCAGAGGTATCGGAGCGGCATTTTAATGAAACACTGCCTGGACGTCTTTATAGGTTATTAATTTACATGGAGAGAAAATTATCTTAATAAATCAAAAAAGAATCAAGCTGGAAGCTACAAGATAGCGTGTTAAAATGTAAATGTAGTGACCATACGATAAGAAAAACAAAAATAACGTGCAAGCAATAACCCACTCTATCTAATCGCATTAAGAACAAAATTCACGTGAGTGGGATTAAGTAAATTTTGTTAAACCTGTAAGCTTTAGGAAGAATGCGAAATATTTTAGATGTAGCCTTTATGGCCGGGGATGGCTTTATAAACAAGTGTGGAAGAAACATGTATCCCAATGCAAATTTAATATTTGTGATGATTCGTAGAAGTTATTGGATAATTGTAAAACTGTGGCAAACATTCCTCATGCTCTCACTATATGATGTTGAAACTATTTAGTAACAAACAAATGGGTAGGCCATTTGTTTTACATTCCTTAAATAAATATGAAATAAAAATTAAGGTGAGATCCAAACCCAGTAAAAATCAATTTAGGAAAATACGTAAATCAAATCAATAAAGTACTAAATCAAACATGTTAGGGTATTAATTACTATTTATTAGCATACATTTATTAATAAAATATTTCGGCCGGGGTGATACGCACCGCGCCTATTTCCGCGTGAAGCAGTTCTTGCGTTGCAATGGAAGGATGTGGTTGCTGGCTGACTTTGTTATGAAGCAACCGTCTTAGTTCTCGGGAGTAACACCTGCATCACGTATCTTTAATTGACTTCAGATAGAAACCCTGTTCTATATAAAGTTTCTTACCAATCCTGGGTGGCAGTGGCCATTTACTATCAGGTGAAGTAGCAAACGAGCATGCAGCCCACCTGATGGTAAGTGGCTACTGCCGCCCATGGACATCGGTAATCAACCCAAGGTAAGATCAAAGTTTCATCTAAGGTTAGCCACAGATGCGTTGCTACCCCTGAGGACTAAGATGGAATGCCTCGGAAAAGTATGTCTCCCTTACCACACCCTTCAGACGAGAACACAACAGCGCATATCACTGCTGTTATTAGGCATGCCCTTTTTCTACTTGTATGTTATAAAAAACACATACAGAAAATAACACTTGTGATGTACTCTTAAATATTTCCATAAAGATTATCCGAAGTATAAACGAAATATGCTCAAACTTCAAGCTACATTTATCGCTTAACCTTTACGCAAACCATTTTACTTGCGATAGAGAACAGTGGTTTTGTATTATGCGCTTAATCTCACTTTCTCGAGGTAAAGGTTCCGACTTTTTTGCATTTTATTACACATAATTCAGACACCTAATAGCCGTTCAGTATAAAGAACAAGTATATGTGGTCAAAATTCTAATTTTATGATCGAGTAATTCGATCGATTTTTTCAAACATCGTTTTTTGATTCGATACGCAATATCTTTGGCTGTTTAAATATCCATTTTCTTAATTAAAACCGTTGGGAATCAAATTAAGAGGTCGAATTAAACCGTATACATAAAAAAGGTTAGTAGGTAACTGTATAAGTCAATTATCAAAAACGGCTTTAAAAAGTAAGTAATCAAATATATTGAGTCATTAATAATTGCAATAAATCCATTAAATACTTCAGCTTTTATTTTTACCTCTTTTCAAATGAACGGGAAATAAAGGCATAAAAACGACATCTAAAACTTTATAAATACATCCTGGTCATTTGGTTTTTTACAAAAATTTATGGAATGAAAAATATTTTGAGTATCTATTATGAGTTTATTGTCCAATATGTAGTGTAAAACCATTTTGTCGTATGTCAATTTTATCTATCGTTAACTTTGAATTCATCAATACTTGAGTAACGTCTAAGGGCCCTTTGTGATGTTAGATCAATACGATGATTTATTATTTGGCCAATACGTATTTCTTCACACACCTAATCGATTTAGCTGTCAGTAGCCGGAACTGCAAAAACAGTGCATTCACACATTCGTGAAGAATACAATGAAAGTGGCGACCACACAAAGAATGCTACTCGAACGAGCGTTGTAAAAATTTTCTATTACACTCTCAAATCGTAAAAATGTCAAGAAACAATAAGAGATCAATCATTCAGCAGACGAGCTACACTAGTGGTTCGACATAAAATAATATCGCCACGTTGACCTACTTCGAAAGATTTGCATTCAGGCGGCCCTGTGCCGTAATTTATCATACAGCGAACACGCAGCAAAAAATATATATCCGTATAGGTAACATAAATACATCGTATCCAAACAAACAAACCCGGATGATAAAACACGGACGTATATCTTTTGTTTTTGGTCTTCCGAGTAGCCTACAACCGTTACGCCCCAATAAATTTAGTCAAACATTGTGCTTTTGCTAAAGACTGCAGCGAGATATTAATTTTAGTCTGCTTGTAGAATTTCAGAACGGAGTCCTGCTTTTGGTCGAATAACTCTAGAATAATATCGCTAATAGTTTGTGTGATTTTGTGAGTGTTTTTATCCACAATAGTTATTCGTCTATTTAGAAACTAGATTATTTCAGTTCTTCTATGAAGAGATAAGAGAGTGAAGGAGTGAATGAATGGAAGTAAGTGTTGAATTTGAGGCATGTTTTTAATTATACATAACTTATACGTAGATGATAGAAGTGCCTTCTGTTCTATCTGAAAGCAGTCAAAGAAGTGATTGACTTTAGATAGAACTTCTGTTCTGTATGAAGTTGGTTACATACATATACCCATGGGTGGCAGTAAATGCTTATTATCAGGCGGACTACGTGCTCGTAAGCCTTCAGTCTTATAAAAAAAAAAACAATATTCACTGTGAAGCAGTCGTCAGATAAATACCTATAAACTTTAAATAGCTCTTCTCCAAAACTAATAAAAAGCATCAAAAGGTAACTGAATACATTTAATAACGCTTTGAAGAGAAGCCACTTCTATTTATGTAATCTAAACGATATTTTAAAAATCGATAATAGCTGGTAGTTTGTGTAATAATTAACTAATCACACTGATCAAATATTTAAATTTCAATTTTACGATTCGTGTGACTAATTCGAATATTTTACCTCTTATTATGCAAATCTGTTTCAAACGATTGCACCTCCATGTTTGATTTCATTCATCATCGAGCATAATTTTCCTGTGAAGTTGTATAATTAATTTGCATATTTAAAATTCATATTCTGTGCGATTTATTAAAACGCATTGGAGATAAATAAATCATTTGTGACTAGACGTTATTGACGTTATATTAGCTAGGAGCAGCCGGCGTGCTTGAAGGATCTCTGGGGGGTTCAGTAAAGGTTTGACGACTCGCGTGGCGGATCGGTCACCACACCGGTCTGACACTCAGTGGGTTTCGAGTTCGATCCCAGGCCAGATAGAAATCTGAATGATGAGTTTAGATTCTGTTCTGGGTTTGGGTGTTTGAGCATTCGTCTTTGTGTATCCATGGTACCTACGATACAGGAGTTAAATCCTGGCATAGCATGAAGTCGACTCTTAGTAAGTGTGGTCGACTATCACATAAGGATCCAATCCATTTTACTCCGAGAGGAGACTGATGCCTTGTCATATTTTAATATTAGTACAAAACATTCCCTTAATAATATAACAAAAAATAGTTAATACGAACATAACTCAAGTCTCATAAAGTTAAGATATTCGTATTAATTACGAATAACATTTTCGCATTCGCATATGAAGTATTTTATGCTCTCTTTTTGAGTTTGATTTGGTTCAGCAACGTCAATATTTACGGCGTCCAAGAGACCCATAAATGAAGGGTTACAATACGCGGCATCCAATCCGAACGATGCGAATGCAATATACAATTCATAAATATCTTTTTATTAATTAGTAATGAAGTGATTCCCATTAAAATTATAAGGCCTGTAAATTTTATTGTTTCGCGTACATCTTAATATAAATAAAATATCTAATAAACCATTTCTTGCCCGGTCCATTGTTTATTTAATCGGTCGTCTGAATGCATGCGTCGAAAGAATTTAATAATTGGAGAATTTGTCTCGAGGTAGAAGAAAAACAATGTGGTATGTTAAAGGACACCTTCCCGGGGGCACCGGCTTAATATGGCGTGGTTCATTCTGGACCATTTGTTCTATAATCGACGAACGAGAAATAAAATCATTTCTTTTAGATTTATTCTGTTAATTACAACTACGTATTCTGTTTCGGATAACATACGTTACTAAACCATTTATATGGGATTTAAGCGAGCATGCATTCAGAAAGTGAGTCATGATAGCTAAATAATTGTAATAATATCGTCTTGAATTATTGTAATATTTTTTTAATAAATAGATTTTCGGTTTTTATTTATATTTTTTACGCATGGTTTCTATTTATTCTGTCGCTCATCGCTAAATCGCTAGCGGTAGAGCATATCTTATTATGAGATGGTCGGCCTAATCGGGATACTTTTGTTAATCTCGTGCAGCCAACTATTAAATTTGAGATTACAAAAAATTAACGTTTTCTATTAAATATTCCTTGCAGATATTGTTAGCCTTGTAGGAATGATAGTTTGAGGAAGTAAAAATAAACAGTTCAAAGTAAATATTTGTATTGAATTGAGGTTCGGATGTTGTAGAATTGTATTCGTTTCGTTACGTATGACGACCCGCGTGGCGGAGCGGTCACCATACCGGTCTGACACGCAGTGGGTCCCGGGTTCGATCCCCGGCCAGCTAGACATCTGAATGATGAGTTTAGATTTCTGATCTGGATCTGGGTGTTTGTGTATTCGTCTTTGTGTGTCCATGGCACCCACGACACAGGAGAAAATCCTACTGTGTAGAAAGCGTTGTAATATTATTTATTTATATGAGCTGCTTTATCACACGGAGCTTTCTAAAAGAAATGCCAAAAACCTTTACATCATAGCAGGCCATGCAATGAAGATGGTTCTTCTGGCATCGTCAATGTCCATAGTCGATGGTGAAGATTTTTATTACCTCAACCTCCCAAATTATAAGTACTACTAGTATTTACAAAAGTAAAACATTTCTCTTCTCCATATTTATTTTATTTGTTTCATAAAAGGAAATGAACGTTTGCTTATTGTTAACGATACAACTTGGAATTTAAATAGACAAGACGTTATATATGTAACGGATATAAGTCAGTCGGCAAATATAGGCGACAGGCTAAAGCTAATAAAGTACGAATCATCTGATAGTTCACAAGTTAGTTATTAATGTTCCCAGCCGGTAGTGAGAGAAATTCTACAATAATTGCTAGAATAGGTACTACAAAATCTGATAAGCTTTCCATCGTTGTTGTTATGTTGGGTATTTATAAACATAGTATTTCTATTTCTGGCTTATAATAATCATAATAATAGTCTTTGTGAGGCAAAATCATTTGCTCTTCATTACGCCAATTCCTTCACATAA
>MOOZ01000706.1:297775-309320 GCA_002930495.1 Cecropterus lyciades | reverse complement strand
AAGACTATAGTTTCCGGATCACTTACTTATGACGCGATCATCTCAAATCTCAGGAATAGTAACACACTGTAAGAAGTTGATTACAGATGTCCATAAGCGACAGTGACTACTAATCATCATGTGGACTGACTTCGCTAATGCTACTCCAAATTTGAAAAAAAAAAGTAAAACTCAAATATTATGATTTCGTTATCTAAATAAGTTTAATATATATTTGACTTCGATTTGCATACGTTACTACTATATCTGTACTATATTATTTCAAAACACCTCGAAAAACTTTAACAATTTGACATTACCTAAAGACAAACAAACGTAAAGAATTGTGATCTTACACCTGAGTCAAAATATTACAACTCAGTTAAATGGGTACATAAACGATTTATTTGATCAGGCGACAAAAGAACAAGTGGATAGGGCGTGACAATGACAACTTGTGACAAGGACGAGGGGGAAGACAGAAGGGACTGCGTGTGACAATTTGTGTAACGTAGCGGTCACATGAGTACGAATAACAAGTGTAATAACAGCATCGCAACATTTCGATATGACAATGGCTCACTTACATATGTATTAGGCGACCGTCGTCTTCGGGAGTGGTAACGCATCTGTGATTGACTTCAGGTAGAATTACTTTTATAAAATTGATTATGGGCGGCAGTCACCACTTACCAGTCACCACTTACCATACATGGTCGTTAGCTTCAAGCGTATAAATAAAAGATAATTAAATATAACAATCAGTAATAAGAGGTAAGGAAGTGAGAGCGAAAACTAAATCACAAATATTATGAAATAAAATTTAGTTGTAGTGCTATGATATTTACGATAGTGCGTTCTACATTATGTGTTTTATAGGTATAAACAAAACGGAATTGGCTTTGTGTGGCATTAATTTAATCTCTGCTTGGTAGCTACATTTTAACACATATTTTGAGAATATTTCGTCGTGTTTGTTTATCTTATAAGGCGTTGGAAACGCTTATCTTGGTTTAACTTAGGATTACCAATAATTTATTATTGATTTACCCTAAAAATATCTAGCCTTCTTGACTCAAAATCTCAAAAAAAATGTAATTTGTAGACGTACCTACAAGCTTGCATTTTTAATTAATCTACTTTGTCTCAAGCACGACAAATTCTTATTTAGGTCTTACCCTGTACGTATTATTTTAAACCAATGAACATTCGTAATAAATAAACACGATTGTAAGTACTTACTTCATAAACTGGTTCTGAATATACGAGTAACTTGTGTGAACAATGTTGGTTTGGTTGAGAATAAAATAGCTGTAGACAAGATAAGTAGTGTGTAAAAGCGATGAAGAAGGAAATGAGTGGGTAGTGTATCTGATTTCAAGTGGCTAGTGTAGGAAATATATAGATCTAGACCTAGAGAACATAGAGGTAACTTTTGAAGTACGCCATAACAATTGTTATATACAACAAAATATCTAGACTCATATGTTTTATGTATAGGTCTTACTAGTATTATAAATGCGAAAATTTGTGTACATACACACAAACTTCACAAATTTTCGCTCTTCACTCTTTCACGCAAAAAATACTGATTGGATTCAGATGGAATATGGCACACAGATACTTTATAGCCTGCAATAATACATAACATATTTTTTTACCATGGCACGTAATCCAAGCAAGCGAAGCCGCGGGAAAAAGTTAGTGTAACCATAAAATGAGTTTGTAGATTTTTTCTGTATTGCGGTAGCTCTACTGCTACATGTGTTTAACTTCAAAACACCAAACCAGTTTAGTGTCGATTACAAAATTCTGTAGGTGGCACTTTCTCAGAGGACGCCGGTTATGTTTCTTTGGAGATCCCGGAGTCCACTATGTAGCGCCGAGGACGGCCACCGGGAGGGTTTTAGTGCGGTAAAAATCTCACATAACCTGGTGTCGCTCCTACGGCGTCAGGTACCTTTTGTAGCTTTCCCCCTCAATAACAAAAAAATAACCACTTAATGCCAGGTTTAATGTATGCACGTTTGTTACTTTTGTTTGATGAAAACCCTCACATGCAGCATTCCGACTTTTGGAATAATGATGCAATTTCGAGGTTTTGCGAACTTTTTATCCACTCTGGTATTACAGTATAACAGATGCCAATGGGTAGCAGTGGGTACTCACGTAGTGAACATACTTCCTTGCTACTCATACACTGAAAAAGTCCTCTTCTATGACAGGAAAAAATTATACAAAACATTAAACATTCTTACCGACTATACCGATTAGTCTCCATAAATGATTGTAAAATTATAATAATTGGTCTAATAAAAATATAATACCCAATTCAGTTATTATATCTCTTTTAAAAGCTATAAATTTAAGCAACATCTTTCGCCTCCGCAAAATATTTTATGAGTAGTTTTTGATATTTATAATACATGTCGCTTACCGTTATTTTAATAGGTTCTGTGCATTACATTACATTACACTTTACCAACAAATAAAGTAAAATTTTACAATAATGCGTGATAAAAAATTAAAAATATCACATATTTGCTAATTTCTACGTACTTACTAATCTTTTTTTAGCTTTATAAGTTTGTAATACACTATTCCACTATTCCTACTGGTATTGCACATAGCCATAGACACTAGATAGTCCTTATGTGGACCTGATAAGGGACTGCCTTTTTTTGGTGACGGGAGAGAAACCATCAAAAGATACAGCGAAGCCTTGGGAGAGACACCGGGTTATGTGGGATTTTTACTCACTAAAACCCCCTCAGCGCTTGTAGGGGACTCCGGAATCTCCTATGGAACGCAGCGGTGCCCCCTAGCACGGCGCCCCTCACGGGCTCATCACTTGGGGGACGTGCACCTGTCCCCCTGTACCTTCCGGTGCCTGCGACGACATGCAGCCACACATGCGGCCGTCCTTCTCGGGGTTGCTGGCTGGGCGGTTCGAGCTCCCACTCTAGCCGCCCGCAATCCCAGAAGCCCCCTTGTAGTCGCCACTTACGACAGGCAGGGGATACCGTAGCCGTATTCTACTCCCCGGCTACAGGGACTGCCTAGCAATAGCAAGACAGGTAGTACTTATGAACAAAAATCTACAAATTCATTAACATTGCAATATATAAAAATATAGACAGAAATAACAGAAAACCCGTTACAAATGTACGGGGCAGATCATAGAGAGCATCTTTGTCGTGAAATTCTAGTTAGCGTATTATTAAGTGTAGATATAAATCTCTGCGTCATGCCCGGAGTCAGGTTTTGCTAATTAATGTTCATGCAGTGTTAGTATATGACTGGCTTGTTTATTTTATCTGCTTTTTCTATCGCCAGATGGTGCTGTATGTGACGATACTCGTCTTTTTATCTTTCGTCTGATCGTTAAATCGTTATCAATTAAAATAGCCATTAACAAGTATAAAGTAAAATTTATTCATATTTATATACCATAAAATAAAATATTTATGACTGATAAAACTATTTTATAATATGCCCATATTTTGAATCAAGTTATAATATATAATACAATGCAAATCAA
The DNA here is from genome assembly GCA_002930495.1 of Cecropterus lyciades. Classification (NCBI taxonomy): domain Eukaryota; kingdom Metazoa; phylum Arthropoda; class Insecta; order Lepidoptera; family Hesperiidae; genus Cecropterus; species Cecropterus lyciades. The sequence goes on along the minus strand of MOOZ01000706.1, from coordinate 305,800 downwards.
GTCTAGATTGTTAACTCGATGTTTATAATGAAGTCGTAAAAAACAATTTAGCAAATCGTTTCCATCAATTGACTAAAAATATTGAGATGATGGTTTATTATTACATGTGATTATGACCATTATGATATAAATTATATTGCAAACAAAAGTACTGTTGGATCTCAATAATTTTGAATTACAAAATTATTATAAAAATAACTAACAAAATTATTATAAAAGACCTGACTGCTAAAACAAATTGGAAGTCGAGTATTTTTGATCACAATGTATTTATTTAACGCTTTTTGGGAGTTTCCGTCAACATAGCAATAATAATCCTCAAAATTTCTAATATGACGGCTAAAATGACGGCTTTCCTAATATGAGACATTCCGTCAAGCCATTTGGGCTGTAGCACGTGCCAAAGATATACACATAGGTATTGATACATAGGTACATACAAACACACATACATAACATTACCCTCCTCTTGACGCAGTCGGGTAATAATGATTCCCTAAAGAAACGTCACTTTAAAAGGAATATGTTCTATACTAAATATTTTCCTATAGATTAAAATATCCTTCAATGGGGATGTTTAGTTTTATTTTCATAATGAACGATGGCTAACACGTGTTTTGTTCATAACTCTTCATACTCTATTGTATCTTTGTCCAACGCTGTCGGCCGCTATTTGCATTAATCGATTGCTTTATGACTGTCTCCAACACCCAATGAATTTGACATCATACTGTCTTTGTTTTGAAAATGGAGAAATTATTCCAATTATTTTAATGTGATTTTAATGTAATTATTTCATTGTCATATTATTTATATTTTGGATATTTTTGTAACTATCATAAATCTAACATAAACCTTTAGTTTACTCACTTAACTTAAACATTGATAAAATATTGCACTTATTAAATTAGTCATACTCCCTACGAGATATCGGTCTGTCTTAACGAAGAATCTTTAAGCGATTGAATTAAACAGATCTTTGTATACTGTCAAATAGACTTAGTAACAGCTACTAAGCTGAAAATCACCAGACACCTCTTAACACGAAACATCAAAGTACTGGATACGGCTTGCACGTATACCTAACAAATTAATATACAAAAGTTGAGCCGGCTAAGCTAAAAATACGAGAATCAAAGGGGCTGGAACGAGCGTACAAAGATCATTCTATTTATGTTAATGTCACGGGCGTGAGGAAGCGTTTAAATCCAGTCATTAATTATTGTCACGGCTAAGACAAAATAGATAATACATTCTCTATTTGTTACCCTCTATACCTTAAAGAGTAGGACGAAAGAAATAACAAGGAAATAAGTACTGCTCAAGACGAACAGATTGATGACGGCGGCGATGGAAAAAACGTGTCCTTTAAAATTAAGGATGGATGCTTAAGGGCATTAGGTCCTAAATGAGTTTTGGAGAGTGAACGCACACACGCACGAATAATAATAGAATGGATGCACATTAAATATCAGTTTGTCAACGTTAAAAATTTATGACGCATATGGGAAAAATGAAATATAGAAGCTATTTACAGGTTTTTATGACGCTTCAGATTATGCGTGCTGTTGTTTATGCTTCCGCTTATTATAAATAGTTCGATCGTTATTGCTATAGTTATAACATTCGCTATATAACTCGGTAATAATAAACCGACTGGAACGTTAAAGAATAATATAATTTTCTCCCGCTTGTTTTACTACTTTTTATGTATACAACTGGTATTTTATCGAACATTATTTGAAGTGATAGATGAAACAATTTTCCTTAAATTACTTCTATAATGGAAAGTTTAAGCACGAAACATTACAATTAATTACTTCATTAGTTATCATCATATTCACTTCTTTACTTGTATGTGAGTTTATTTATCTGAAGAACTAATCATAAACTATTCAGGTATGCGGCACATTTTAATAATACATAGTCATCGATATTAATTTGTACGAATCGATTCGTCTTTTCAACGCCTAGTCCACAAGCAGAATTCATAACATTTTGATTCTTTACACGTATAACTGAGACGATAGTCAATATAATTTTAATGGTATGTGGATATAAGGGTATTTCGTTCTTAAGAATGCGCGCGAGAAAATTATATAACATCATTAATTTTATAATGGAAGTCATTGTGTTAAATTAAAGTAGATAACAACACCTTATAGTCCTTCTGAAGATAAGGGGTTATTGCTACCCAGGAACATCTGAAATCAACCCTAATGAATGAGATCGGCCATTAGTACTTCTCAGATTTGAACGCCTCAAGGCACCTTTTTTAAACACAAAAATATGCCTCTAGTACTGACTAGACTTAATTGAAGTATGTTTTTATATCTGTTATGTATATTTTAAACGTATAAAGCGATTATACATCAACACATTAATGAAATTTTGTGTTCCAAATATTACTTTTTGAAAAAATTACATCAACGTGGATACGATGCAGATAAAATAAATTTCCAGGTTCAGAGCGTATTGGCCAGTAAACCGCATCAAGCAACATCGATTGTCAGCTGCAAATGCATTAAAGCTCCCTTCAAAACGGAATTAAAAAACAGTATTTGAGAATTCGTGAAATTCATACCCTCTGATATGCAAATGAGTCTGTCTCTTCAACACCAATTGCATGTTCGCATGATCAATTTGCATCGAGAATAGCACTTCAATTCGCACGAGCAAAAATTCAGTTCGGGTGTTGTTATATTTTGGCGTTTCTCCCGGCAATGAAACTCTCGTACGTGTACTAATGAAGAATTTTTAATGGACGTTTCTTAATCAAATTTTTATAATACAAAATTTAACTTGAATAAACACTGATACAAATAAAAATGGTTAGTAGTTGTAATAACTTGTTTGAAACCATTCGGAGTCCTGTCTGCTGGTAGAAACATGAACCATACCTATACATAAACAAATAATAATGAAAACAATATAGTTGCATTCCTTTATGTACATTTTTACATATAACCAGTTTTTTTACATTCATAGTCCACACCAAGGTTCCCTGGGTTGTAGATGACATGGACATACAAACGACCGGACCCAGAAAAGACATCAAACTAATTGTTTTGATAACTATCTAGCTAGGATTCGCACACGGAACTCAGTCATACCAGCTATGGAAGTACCTAACTACTACGCCATGCGCATGTTCGAAGCGATCAAAGTAAAATACTATTTGGATATGATTGCTGCATATAATATAAGGTAAATTTATAATTATCTTGTGGTTACTTGCTGACATAAAATACGATAGGAAAGAACAAATTGGTTCTTAAATTGATTTCTTCGAACTTTCGTTCCAATGACCATTAATTCCCTCCAAAATGAATCGTGATCTTCATAAACGCATAAATGTTTGGAAGCAGTTGTTTCTCGTTATAAAGTATTACCAATTAAAATGAATTTATAACACCAAGTTATCATCGAGATTCGAATAGAAATTTCAATCGCCTTATTATACCCAAACACCTATTTATTTGAAACTGGTTTATCTATTGTATTTTAGATACAAAAGGTGTATTTATTAATACTGCTTATAGATAATCAAAATAATTTAAAATGTTTAATATAATGAAAACATCCTGTTTTAATACTATACTTTTCACTTTAAAAAACTTTTAGGATTTCATTTCGAGTTTACAACTACTAGATTAATAAACTCCATCTCAACACGAATTACTTTCAGTACGGAGGTTATTTATTCGAAAAGCGTTATTTAGTACGAAGCACTAACGACATTGAAGAGAGAAAATTGGTGTAATTATGACACTAACCAGATTATACCGAAAACACATTAGGCCGACATCATTCAGTGATTAACCGTGGAACGAATGAAACAAAAAGACGAGCCGCGCTTACTTACCGAGTCGGCAAGATCGCAATAAATCTTCCACTACAGTCATACAATCTCGTACAGTCCCTATAGACAAGTGTTATAATTAAGTTAAATTCAGATTAGAACACACGGATGCAATGTTTGACAAATAACATTAAAACTTTGAATTATAGGTATAAGTAACACGTGCACATAATATGTGGTTATCTGTATATGTGGTTATGAATCTATATACTTTATTGTTTCACGTATTTTCAAATGACTGGTTTTATGTTCGTGTCAATTTTCATTTTTCATATTCGTGTCATTTACTTGTGCGTATATGTTTTCGCGCCAATTTTATAGCATTTAACAATAGTAGAGAGGCGAAATTATAAGTACTTTTGTCGTTTTACTATGTAGAGGCCAATCACTTTTACGAAAAAAATTGTGGAAGATTATCTTCCAGTTCATTCGCAACATTTTTTCACGAATCGTCGCCGTAATTGAGCCTTCTATAAAAACATTCAAAATTTTGTTAGCTCAACAACTTGTCCGTGTGTATACAAGTCTACAGTGAACCGTGGCCGAACACAGATGGTGTTTTAGTGCGGGCGGTTAGCAAAAGAAATAAAAACAAAACATTACTGAGCAACTAATAATGCAGCTTGTATGTACTCGAATTCACATCTGCTGTTTTTGTGAACGGTACAGGGAAGTCGACTAATTAACTTTGGCTACCACACAATGAACCGCTAATTGATGAGTTAGTAATTTTTGGATATCACAATTACGTGGGAAATGGGTTGCCAACCTATAAGAAAACGGGGAAGAAAGTCGAAAATAGTGAGAACCACAGCCATTGAATACCTGCACATTATTCAAGATTTCTTTACTTGTAACGCCAAAAAGATCAATTACAGTTACACTTACAGTTTATTCCTAAGGAAAAATATTTTATTAACAAATATGAAAAACCTATGAAAATATCAACAAAAGCTTTTTTCGACCTTTGACCATTTCTTAATCTGTATGAATTCAAATAAGACATAATATGTATCACAAATAAGATAAAATTGAAAGAGTTAGTGAAAGACAAAAGAATTGTAGATGCACCACAAACATTAAGTATTCAAAATGCAACATTATCGTCCTTCTAAGTGGTCCAATAAGGAGAAGATAGACCGTAGAACGCTTTGAATAAATTATTTCCTCTCAGAGCTAAGTGGTCACTGCAATGAGACATAATAGATGACATATCTCTTTGTATCCTGAGCAAAGTACCTACTGTCTTGCAGACCATATTATTATTCAACATTACAAGACTCATCTCTTTGAAGTTGAGATATATCTATCTTAATAATTGTGCTCATTGTATGTGTAAACTTATTCGTTAGATTCGTTTTGTGAGCTATTTGTTAACTGTTAGCTTAGTATTATTTTCTTGCTCATTTTATACTTAGAGACACCTTTTATTTATGTAAACTTGTTATTTGTCAGTTTAAAAGTATTTTTATTTTTTTTATTTTTCGTGTCTAAAGTGGTACAGATACAAACAATTATGAGGAAATATATAATGTAATAAAATAGGTTATTACTATAAAAAAATCATGATTAAATTAAGATGTCAACTTAACTTCTTTAACACATTTTTAATATAATAAGCAAGTATCAAATGACCTTGGAATCCATCTAAGGCTATCTCTACTCGACCACTCATTTGATCATCGTCTTACCTTATGTTGGCTACCGACGCGATGCTACACTTGAGTACTGAGTCGGGACGCCTCGGTTAATAATGTCTCTCTTTTCTGATTAGGCAAAAATAGGCATGGCGACCGGAGCCGAACTATGACGGATTTTACCACCTTCGGAACAAGTAAACTAAAACAACACATTAATCATGAAATATAATATTAAAATCCGTCAACATTTTTGTACGAAAAATTCAACACTCAACAGGTTAAAAAATATGGCAAATACGTAAGTAGGGTGAAGCATAATTGGACTCCCTTCAGTTCTTCAGAAGCGACTTTTAAAAATCACATTGAAGTGATTTTCTCACAAAAGATATTTCAAGTCAGCATATTTCCATCCACCACTCCATCTCCTCGACATTCTTATTAAGGTGCTCCCTTTATTTTATTGCTAGCGTCATCGAGGTCCAATGATTTATGGGTTCGCATTCCAAACTTGAACGACTGTCGGAACCCTCATTTTTTTGCGATCGCGGTAAGTCTGTGTGCATTTAACGCTGATTAAACTGTAAAATTACGGACACAACGTCTGACAGATGCGGCTCTGAATAATAACATTACACACGCGTACATTATACAGATCCTAGAGTCGGCACGGTGTCGAGCAAAAGTCTTTGTTGGTAGCGAATCCACTTACAATACAAAGAGTACAATGGGGATCTTTGGCAAATTGTAAAATATACACCTAATTATTCTATTGGTGCGTGGTCGAGCGTTAAGATTTTCGATCCCTAAGGTACAGAAGGCGGTACTTGAGGCTTATGAAAACATGCTACAATGTAAGAAGTTTCATTGATGTGCCGTATTATGATAGGTGTCCGTAACGTTCGGAATCGGAGCTTAAATTTTTAAAATTTTAAATTTATGATTTCTATATCGTAGTATCCTTGAACATACTAGATAATGTGAACGCAAACTCTCAGGCCTATAACACAAAATATAGCCAGTTATTAAATACCATATTAGTAGATTATTTATTAGTCTTGCCGGGGATTCAAACCCAAATCTCTATCAGATCGGTAAGGTGACCGTTACTTAACTTTGGGTGCCAGTAATGTTCTATTCATAGTAAGATCAGGTCTACACATAATAAAACCTATTTTTTTTCACAAGCGCCTAACCTAGACATTTGATAAGTAATGTATGTTACATACCCAAAACTTGACCCTTTTCAAACAATTATGATCCAGAGACGAGTATGATAAATTCAGAAGGTCACTACAAAATAACGCACAAAATATATTATAGGTAGCCCAAAATATGAGCCGTATAAAGAAACCGATACAATGTAATCAATAACAAATTTTTGTAGCACACCCATTCTTCACTACCCTAAGTAGTTAATATTATGAAATATTGCTCGGCCATCGACGAGAACAGAGGTATTGAGTTTTTTGTATTGGAAGCTTTTATTTTTTGGTGGATTTTATAAATTTTTATGAATGGCAACTCCGCCCCGTTCGCGCTCAAGGGCCGATTGTTTTGTCAGGGTAACACCTGGACGCATACAAATGCCTCGCAACCGTTATAATACGAGTAAATTGACTTGGTGATTGAGTGTTAAAAACTGTAAAATAAAGTTATTTTAATGCTATTAATAAAATGTATTATACAGATTCTAGAGTCGGCAAGGTACCAAGTAAAAATCTTTGCAAAGAGTAATAAGAAATATAAAAATAGTAATACGCACAAAATTATTATTATGGTGCGTGGTTAAGTTTTAACGGTATTAATAAAATCTTACAACATAAAAAATCATACCAAGATATTCATATATTAGCCTGGTCCTTATTCATTTTTTTAACATAAAAATAATTCAAAAAATACCCTGAACTTTAGGTGATTTACATAAAATATAACGTTTAAACGTGTAAATTTATAGTTTACAATAAGGACTAAAATCTTTTTGCAAAAATAGCTCCTTATTATGACTAAAATTTTTCATTCTAATAATAAACAATTACCACATTATTACGATAAAATAGCACTACTCACGACAAACAAATGTGTTTGCAAATGAATTTCGCAAACAATCAATAACTGGAACAAAGAATCATGCTCAAGTTTTTTTGTTACGTTGTGTGAACAAAAGTAAACACAGAAACTGCTATACAAAAGGGTCTACATAATGTCTAATTCACGTTACAGTTCTATCAATGTATACAATTTTCTTTATTGAGTTAAATAGAATTTATTTATTGAATATAATTTTCGTTAATAATCCCTTAGTATCTGTTAATATCTGATAGAGGTTTTTACTTTAATATTTTCCATTAAAAATGCTGTAACGTCATCACGCTCTGGTCTCAGGTTATTGCACACAAGTAGTACAAATAGATCAATCTTACTATAACCTATTAGGGAGACATACGTTTCCGAGGCATTCCATCTTAGTCCTCAGGGGTAGCAACGCATCTGTGGCCAATCTTAGGTGAGACTTTGATCTTACCT
>MOOZ01000706.1:263721-280062 GCA_002930495.1 Cecropterus lyciades | reverse complement strand
AGAAATTTTAGAAATATTAGTTTTACAGTGAAGAAAAACGCATTTGGCTAGCGCAGAGGGCTGTGGCCTGAAACTCTCTCAATCTGACAGAAGTCTCATGCCCAGCAGTGGGACAATAATGGGTGAGGGTAACCGCTTTACTTCAACATTGTTTACTATTTTTGGACATGGTCACGGGTTTCAACACAGGGAGAAGGCTAGAGCGTTCTTCACGATACTGTTCCAATGGGGAGGTACAAGTTAGTGACCAATGTACATATTTTAGATCTGTTCAAAACTCTTATAACACCATGCCATGAATGCCATTCAGTGGATTACAACCTTTTCACAAACAAGGATTATATGTATGATCCGAAATGTTACATTTTCGAACAATCATCCTTCAACTTGTATTAAAAACTGAGCGTGTTTAAGTGACATCTACCGTACCCCTTTTGTATCATCTCATGTAATTGAACAATAGCATGTATTTGTCAGCGTCTAAGCACTTAGAATACTCTGAAACAGGTACTCATTGTGTTTGTTCGTGTATCATTTCGTATTCAAAAATTATGCGTCCACATATTCGAATATGGGACACGGAATGGTTTTCAAGTGTCTCTTCCAGCTCTTTAGACACGTTCCTGTTTTATTTATTCATGTTTTCAAGATGCATTTTTATGCTCGAATGACGAATGCGTTAAAACTGGGTATCCATTTAAATGTAACTCTAAAAGATATTTTAAACTCTTTTATTTATGATTTTTTAAATAATATTTTGTGGATAGGTGAGCAAACATACTCGTAGTTTTTTTAGTGTTTTGGAAACTAGAGACCTTGTGACATTGTTACTTTTATATCTGTAATTCTGTATCTCGAAGAGATAATGTACTAAATATCAGTTTTTGCCGTTCTCGTGATATCTCACACATTTACTCTACACATTTACGTACTAAATACTGCATATGTTTTTTGGATTTCAAATATGAGGGACACTTTCGATTACTTTACCTCAAAACAAGTAAACATCTACAAGTCTACAAAATAACCAATAAAGCTGTAACATCTATAGATTTTACTAAATCGAAATCCATAAAGGCATATGATATAGGTTCGTATCAAAGGAATTAAACCCTGTAAATTATCAGACGGTTCATTGCGCCAGCAACGACGTGTCTAACACATAATTTTCGTCTCGGAACAATAAAACTGACCTATTTATTGCCTCGGCTCATCTGATAAGCCAAAAATTTAAGGCCATTAACAGTTGCCACGATAACGTATTTATTTATTGCGTCCAACTCGCTTTATGGTCACAACTGTTTTTAATTTGATAAAGCATTTGGCCCATTACGGGAAATTAACCGTTGTTTGTAAGAAGAGATAACAAATGCAATGGCCTTCTATAATTATATAAAGCTTGTCCTAGCTGACTGATTAATAAACTGAATTCGTCATCGCAGAGCCTAGTAGCTTGAAGCATAAAATTTGGAATGAGTTTAGATTCGGCCAAAGTAAACTACGTTTTTTATATTTTTTATTTTGAAGCAAACATTATGAAAATTGGTATTTTGCTTCCTGGTTACAAAAAATAAGAAAACTATTTCACCGTTCTCGTAAAATCATCCCGTAAGGCGGTTAACCATATATGTGCCTACATACCTGCAGTATAACGTTTCTATGTTCTTAATATTGGAAGTATTTGATATGTCAGAACAATTTGTATTCATTAACAGTTGGTTAAAAATAAATTAAATTATGAATTTATTTCAGATATATTTACAAAATATAAATAAGTGGATATTTTACATATGAAAATTAATTATTTGAATACAATGATCTTGAGGAACAGAATATAGGAGTATACATAATAATATTTAACTGTTATTTGCCAAGTACATATATTTTTAAACATTACAAACAAACATTTTAAACAAAAAAATAGATTATTCATCATTGGTTTCATGTTACCACTGTAAATAAAAAGTAAATAGGAAAACAATACGCAATGATCGGCCTTTTGTTATAAAAAACATTACGATGTATTGGTATGTATTTTATAGGCTTAAAATAATATTACAATTACGTAGAAATATACATGATACTCACAATAAAAACAGAATAACTTGAAACTTCATACAATCTGTTTCATCTGCAATCATATCTCGAAGGACGTCTCTCAACAGACATTAATCAGAAGCATCACTAGATAAGGACTTACCGGAATTAAGAAGTCTCTTGATATCCCAATAAAAAGAAAGGTAAAAATATTTTAAATGGAGTCCGGGACAACTTTTTAAGGCTGGATTAAGTACAAGGCAATATAATGTTACAGGATACGTAGAAATTATCGTAATTTAGTTTTAGTCAAAAATTACTACCCGACTGCGACAAGAGCGTTATTTTTTAAGTGTTTGTATATACATTTGTATGTATGGATGTCATACCATTACAATCGTTTTAGTTTTGAGAGTAACAAAGGCTATATAATTTAAAAAATAGCTCCTTTAAATAGGGAAAAAGGGGTAGAAGGTAAGACATTTCATATAAACATTACAATATGGATATTAATAACTGCTTTCAAGGTTTTTAGCCACTCCTGTTTATAGTATGGAAGTATCAAACGAGCATGTAACGCGGCTGATGATAAGTAGCAATTGCCGCCCACGGACATTTGTAATCAACTCTAGATCAGTCTTAACTGGAGTCGGCCACTGGATGTGTTGCTCCCCCTGATAACTAAGCTAGAACGCCTGTAAGTATGTCTCCTACCACATCCTATGCTACGTATTAGGTAGCTCAATTTAAATGTCAAGTTCACTTAAAATACTAAAATTTGTATTGAGTACATAACAATGCGTGTATTTTTTTCTGCACAACATTGAGCCTTATTGGAAACTCTATCAAAATTCGAGTTGAGTCTATTTTACTTCTTAGGTCTTTGATTACCTCGAATACTTAACCCCAACCAGATTTTTTTAGGATTATGCATTTTATTTATGCATTTTTCAGACTAGGTTAAAAATATCCAGGATCTGCGGGATCCATGTTCAAATCTACATTATTTGTCACCCACTGAACAAGTAATAATGTTATTATAGGATTATCAAAATGCTTTAATATTGATGAAAAATCTTAGGTGGTAATGCACAAATCCCGAGGGAACCTAAAAGTACTCAAAGACCAGTAGAATATATCAAACTACACTTATATATTTCGGACATATTATTTCACATATACCAAACTTGAGGTACAGCGTCACCTAGTTGTAGTGCCGAGAACTACTTTGGTAACACATTTTAGTTTCATCAAGTTTTAAGTCACTACGATTCTAAAGAATTATATTATATTTCAATGATGGTTTATATCAAAAATATGAACGGAATCATCGATACGTGCTCACCGGAATTAAGGCTGCTTGCTGGTTCTTAGATATCGTAATAAAATGATAAATGATATATCAGGTTGTAGTTTATTATCATAAACATGACAACTCCATTACCGCTAGACACATATGGGGTAACGGAACTAGGCGACTCAATCGTATTAGGAGAAAAAGACCGTTTGTAACTATAACTCAATAGACAGCTTCTGTGAAACAGGAAAACATTTTTTTAACCTTAACCTTTGTAAACCCTAACTTCTGTACTTCCTGTACTCGTATATGTACTCAATGTTTCCTACAGACGTACATTTTTACAATTAATTATATCTTTTAAAAATAGAAAATAGACTCTACGATCAACTATCGATTTATTCCACAATTTTATAATATTAAAAACTCGTAGATTAACTGGCAGAGAATGTTATTAGGTATTCAGTTCACCCTTGTAACTCTTTAAAACGTTTTATAAGAGTAAGTACATAAAATACAAAGGTTTACAGCTTAACATTTCTACCAGTTTCTTGTAGCACATGTAAGCAAATCCCTAAACATTTGCGAAGTATAATATATTTAAAATAAACCCCAATATTATCTAGAGTACTCACAACACTAGATCGTACGATTAGGTAGCGATCGGAGCTGAGTCATCGGCTATACATTTGTTACATTAGACGCTACGACGAACTTCGATTCGAGATAAGCTTGTAATAACTACGCGTAAACTAACCCTAATTTTTTGATTGAGTTTTCTGGGTTGATGCTTAATGTCAATGTGTGTTACTTTATGACTGATGAGATTTTACAGGTTAAATTAGAAGTTATTTGTAAATCAAACAGCGAATGTGTAAGTGGCATGATAAAGGAACTGCCGCTACAAATGGACCACGAGTCTTTCAGTTCCGTCATAATCAAAATGTCATAAATGTATGGCAGTGATAGACGAATGGTAGAAACTCGGTCTCTCAATCGAGGGTCTGAAGTTCGATCAGGCACGCGCCACTGCTTTTCCTAGAGTTATATACGTATTAGGATTTAATTATCACTGCTTTACGGTCGAATAAAATATCGTGAGTAATCTTGCGCGCCTGAGAGTTCTTAAAGAAAGTTCTCAAAGGTGTGTGAAGTCTACCAATTCGCACTTGGCCAGTGCGTTGGACTATGCCCTAAAATTATCTCATTCTGGGAGAAAACCCGTACTTATAAATGGGACAATAATGGATTGACGACATAACGAGACAGGCAACTTTACTTGTCAGGCATACATGACTTCATAAGAGAAGTGTAACCTCACACACACAGCAATATATTCTCCCCATACTATCATTCTCCAGGGTTACTCGTTGTGTATAAATTTCTATGGCCTGTAGAGTCCACTTGACATTGACACAATATAGTAGAATATTCACTACTAACGAAGCCCCAAGGTTTCACGCATGTTCAAAAAAATTAAACTTAAATTTGGATAGAGTAGATGGACTTTGGAATGTTACCTCAACATACGGACTGTATTATTTTTATTCTTTCCTTCAAATTAATTAAGTAGTTTAACTTTGATGCCACTTCAGACGGAAAAAATGTAAACACCTCAGAAACTTCTATTGTTACTAATAAGTAAGTAGACTTACAGTAATACGTCGCGGAGCTTCCATTTTTAGTATATGTATCGATGATAGTTTTTTATAGAAAGACCAAAAATTGTAGTGTATTATTTTTCTTTTTTTTTTTCTATTAACACGTCAGAAAGATTTACGCTACTTGAAACATGAGTACAACCGTTTTAGTGTTTTAATTCTGGGAGGTAAGTTTCTCTCCAGTCATCTTATCTTTGCGGTAGGTCGGTCAATCAAGCAGATATCCGCTTAAATTAGCTTGACTAATATGGCCAACTGATTTAGCTGATTGAAAAACAAAGATAAATGATATGTTTGAACGCACATCACTACACGTAAAATGATTGTTAATGACTAAGCGATTATATTTAATTCTTTTTAGTGTTGCAAACTTACGATGACAGTATAGCAATGAAGTAGTTCAAATCTTACTAATGTTTTAAATATTATAAATGCGAAAGTTTGTGAGGATGTTTGTCTTTGTTTCCATTAAAAAACTACTTATTTGGTTTGGATGAAATTTGGCACACAATTAATTTATGATCTGGTTCAATACATAGGATACTTTTTACCACATTCCCAAATCAGCGGAGCCGCAGGAAAAAGCGAGTATAATAAATTCAAAATTTTGCGATGATTGTTTGTTACTTACGCGCAAAAACTACTGGTCAGATTACGCTAAAATTTGGCACGCAGATAGTTTATGACCTAGATTATCAGGTAGGATCATTACCGTGGTAACCGAAGCAGGCGGAGCCACGCGAATAACTTAGTAACATCTATAGGTGAAGCAGTAAGAACTTACTCTACTACTGAATTGTCATCAGTGTTAACTGTTATTCAGTTCACATTTTCTTTATTTGGTAATCGAAGCAGCAATCGAACATTTTGTCCACGACGGTAAGTAAACAATACCATTTAAATAGTAAAACAAGAGTGCTACCTGAGTGGTATTAAAGATGCAAGGTGGTGGAACAATATGGTTTGACCGGGGAGGTTCCTCCGTTACACCTATTACTAGTGACAAGAAGTTCTTGTGAATCGGTAGAAGAGTGTGGTTACCAAGCCGATAGCCACACTCTCCTACCAAGCTGACCATCATACGAGGCGACCTTAGTCCTTGGGAGTAGTAATACATCTGTTCTTGAGTGTGAGCCCGATGGTACTCATGTTTTCATGATTTTGTTATAAGAGTATTAAACAATTAGACTTCAATAAAATTAATCAGATATTGAATTGACTTTGAAATGTAAACAATGTTTTAACGTCATTAAATGGATTTTAATTACATTTAAAATACCACACAAAGCGGTGATTTCACTAATGTAATGGTGGATTAAAAGCCTTCTCAGATGAAAGACAACAAAACAAGAAATCTGTTCACAATTACACGCCGATCGCTACCGGTTACGCTTTTAAACTTTTTAAGCTAAAGACAAAGTCATTTCCTTTATTCTTCTATGGTAGCAGTACCGTAGCTAATAAGATTACTAAGGGCTTGAATCTTAGACATGTGCATAGCTTATGTTGGAAGCTCGCGCATACCTTTGTAAGGCTATGCAATAAAATTGACATAATAATCGCCATGAAAAATAGTTACACAATAATACTGAAATGTATACCTACTCAAATACGTTGTTTCGTAATATATTTTTTTGTATCTTGTCTATAATTTATAATGCTATACCTAATAATACCAAATGTACAAATATTTTTGACTTTAAAAATACACTCAATACTTTTCTTATAAAAAAATACATCGTAGTTTTGTAGTTCGGTTTGTTAATATGTACAATTACATTGTCGTACTTACTGAATTGCATATAAAATGCTGTAATTCTAACGAATTTAATTCTACGAATTATGTGAATGATGGGTTATTCACTTGCCGAAATTTTTATAACTTTACGTAATATTTATAAAAAAATATATAAAATACCATCATACAAAACTACCTTTAATCTCTAACAACTAAACGTTTGTTCATTAGTACGCACTTTTAGTGATGTCTCTCAAAAATCTAGCCTCTACAATACAAGACAACAATAAAATATGAAGTTCAATTCTAACGCTGCATTTGTAATAATACATTGTAGGTATGATTCTCGTAGAACTAAAGTGTTACCTTAGTTTTTGCCAATTACACGTGATGCGCAACATTGTAGGAAACGTAATTTTGAATTATCCTCTTTATTGCACACAGATAATCCACGGAGCGCTATTCTCTCGTATATTAGCCGACTCGGATCATAAAGGTCCGTTATACTGGACCGTATATCTCTCTTACGTACCAGTTTTTTGCCGTTTGTTTTCACGCAATAACCTCGCATTACGTGTTATCTCCGCGGCCGGTTCCGCGCCGACTTCACTCATTTATCGTATTTTAAATTTAGTGGGAGGAGCCATGGCCCGAGCCACCGACCTTCCCACTCCGTTCGCGTCCGCAGGAACAAGATGATACGCGCAACGACCCGTCAAATAAATAAAGCCAACGAGCGAGATTGGATCTATTATTTTAAAGTTCGCTAGGATAGAAAAATGGGGACCGATCGAAGGCTTCCCCTCATTAATAAGCTATTAGATTACGATGTCGCTCCGGCCCATTGGTAGGCCATAGGGAATCCCAATAACCGCTGCCCCCACTTCCACATCGATGGCTGTTCGAGATTCAAAAGAAGCCCCGCTTTGAACGCGCCCGAAACAAAACGGGCGCTCGAAAAAGACCCCGTTCTAATTCTCTTTACGATCTCCGATTTCAATTGCTCCTTCAGAAATTTGAATGTAGGGAGGGACAAAGTTTTGTCACGTAGGGTCGACGGCAAAGTGTATAGAACAGAACACATATAATGCGGGCGCGGGCTTCATAGGTACCCCATTAACGAGAGTGCCCGACAGCCAAGGGCGATATCACATCTAAAGATCAGATTGACAAAAAGTAAAGAAAAATAGCTGCTACACAACACAACTAGTTTTACGAGCCGCTATGTTATTAAACATTTTAAATAAATCCGTTTTCTGTAGCATCCGTTTTTTATCGTCGGATTTTTTCAGTCTTTTAAGGTCCATAAAGTGACTCCAAACCCTTTGATATAAATACGCACACATGTAAGTACAACGGCGTTTTTGTCACCAACTCTGCGTGTGTGATTGTCGGATAACATTTTTGTTCCCTTTAGTAGTTTTTGATATTGATCATTTTTTGTGAGCCCATTATTACGAGACCATTGTGCAAAGGCTTAGCTTGGATAAGATCTTCGATGTCACCAAAAGTTTCTACTGGATGTTTTATTTATAAAAAGATGTGAGCTTTTTACTTTGTTAATACACGATGCCTAGAGCCGAATGAATGTCAATGTGATCTTTCACACGAGAACAAAAAATGCATCAATGGAACGTCAGAGAATGGATTTATATCTTTTCGATCTTATTCAAAACTTTGAACTAATTCGCAATAACATTGACCTATGAGATTGAGAATTTCTCAAAGGTTAAGGTAATTTCCGAAAATGAAATATATCCTAATCTTGCGAAGACCCTCTTTAGATTGGAAATCGCTCACTCAATATATCAGAGCTAAGATCGGTGGATAACCATCCATCATTTTTGTTCCTTCAAATTACGTCGAAATTTCAACGATATGAATCAATATTTAAACGATTAAAATATATTATAGCAAATAAGTTATATAAGTAGCCCATGCTTTCAAATCGATACAGTTTGAAGATACTACACTGATTACTTTTCTTTCTAAGGACAACAACAACATTCGTAATTTACATTCCATAGAACTCCATGTAGTTCGACTCCGGAAGCACCACCGCCACACCTATTTCTGCCTAATAACAGCAGTACTATGCGCTGTTGTGTTCTCGTCTGTAGGGTGTGGTAAGAGAGACATACTTTTCCGAGGCATTCCATCTAAGTCTTCAGGGGTAGCAACGCATCTGTGGCGTACTTTAATTTCATATATCGATTTTTGCATTCAATTCTCGTAGGTGCTACTCATGTATATAATGAAACTATCCAGTAAACTCAGCTCAGAATATATACAACGAAAGAAGCTTATTATCTATTATGATATCCATTATGATAATGTTATGAATAGAAATAGATATGCATTATTATTATATCTACCAATAAACTCAAAATAACGGAGTTAGATATACTTGAATTCTTCCTTTTTCTCTTTCTCATATCTTTTGAGAGCTTACAAGCTAGTGATTGTCGGAACAATGGATAACACGAGACATTTTCTTGTTCGAGTTAACCTCAGATTTTATTTCAAAGCTGTACTGTGCCATTTGTCAATAGTTTGTAGTGAGTGATACCAATCTTATTCAATGCCACTCAAATATCTAGTTTCTATCATAAAATAAGTTATTGTTTATTCATACAAGTACACCTTTTGTTTCGTTTTAGATTCTTTGATAGCAAAGGAGGCGTTCAACTTGAATAAATTTATTATTCATGCATTTTACTTATAAAATAGCTTGTAGCCTTGTTAAAACATATACGCTCATTCATTCTCTCTCACTTACTCACTCATCCACTCGATATGAAGGGCCGAATAATATATTTAATAAGTACTACATAAATACTTACGGATTTCATTAATCTACTTTATATTGTGAGAATAACTTAACTTTATGTCGTAATTATTTATTTTTGAAGATTTGCGTATTATTGCTATAAATGCATTTATACTAATTTGACATTATATATTTTTTTCCAGCGTGAAGCTCTTCTTATTATATTAGTCCTCGACAGTGAGCACGCATCTGTAATTGACTTCATATAACACCAGTTCTATATGAAGTCGCTTACAAATGTCCATGGGTAGTTGAATTCACTTATCATTGAGTGGACTGAATGCTCGTCGGCTTCTTTAATATTATAAGAAAAATTGAGCTAGTTCAGCAATCATCTTCCTGATCGAAGATGTATTTCGTTAGAAAAATGCAGCAATTCCATGCATTTTCTTTTGTAGAGTCTCTATTGGTATAGTCCGGAGCTTTCTAGAAAGGCTCTAGAGCCATTTGTATCCGATTACACGAAGACTTGAGATACTGGTTGATTGTTTGTCGTGCCGCCGTTCGCCTTGTTTACACTCTCCGACTAATGTTTTCCCCTTTAGTGGTCTGAGATCTCGAATTACTTGCGGCAACCTCGATGGAAAGTATGCGCTTAGAACGCTAATGCTATTTCACTAATTAAATCTAAGTATCTCGCTAGACATTATTTAAGACGATGGAATTATGTTCTACGTTTGTTTATATCATGTACTATTTTTGTTTATATCATCTTAAAAATGCTTTTATGATATCGTTCCACTGCTGGATAAGATGATGAATATCTAAATATGAATTTTAAAGCCAAAGTCTAAATTGGATTTACGCAACATTTTTGTATAGTATGGAAGTAGCAAACAAGAATGCAGCCCACCTGATGGTAAGTGGCTACCGTCGCCCATGGACATCTGTAATCAACCCTAGATAATATCAAAATCTTACCTAAGATTAGTCACAGATGCGTTGCTACCCCTGAGGACTGAGATGGAATGCCTCGAGAATGTATGTCTCCCTTACCACACTTTTCAGACCAGAACACAACAGCGCATTTCATTGCTGTTATAAGGCAGAAATAGATGTGGTGGTGGTGCTTCCGGAGTTGAACCACAAAGAGTTCTACCACCTTAGGATCTGAAGATGAGGATGTTTGTTTGTATCACCTTAAACATGTTTTAATAATATCGTTCCACTGCTAGATATGATAGTGAATATCTAAAAATTATACATTTTAAGGCTGTCTAAATTAGATATGGATGCAGCATTTCTTTAAACACCTATTAGAACACTGCGACTAGTACATTACGATTCCCCGTTGAACAAAAATTACAAATACATCAATAATGTAAGATATTTATTTAAAAATCCTTCAAATTCTTATCGTTGGACTTCAAATGTCTAATCTAACTTACATAAAAATATTGTTTAAGAATCACTGTCATTTTACACTCCTTAAGTAACTTAATCTCCTAATAAATATGGAGAAAATCTTAAGCTAAGAGGTAATTTATTTGGTGCTATCACAAAAAATGTGGTAAATTTAATTTCACTTCACTTAGTACGTACATAAATCTCTTTTACTTTTATTTTGCTCGTGTAATATTGAACTCCTGTTTTGTTTTCCTGTATACGAGTATGACACCAAGATTTTATTGAAAACCGATGTTATGGCCACCATAAAATTTGGTATTCGTAAAAAGCGTCTTAGATAAACATGAAACATCGCATTCGTCCATGATTTTGGACGTAATAAATTTTATAGACCAATTTTCTCGTTATAATTCGTTAGTTGTTTTGAAAAAAATGTTGATGTCTTAAATGTTTTATTAGACTATTATAATGACATATGAGTTAGTCATCTTAACGATTATTGCTGATGGATATAAATACTAAGCGAACGCTTAACTGTCACGTATAAATTTTGTCCCTATATAATCTCCTAAGATTATTTAGGTAAAGGAAGATAGATTATACTCTCAATAAGGAGTTAAATTTGTACATTGTTTGTTTTGGATGCGACACAAAATAAACTTCAGTTAAATGAAGAATATAAAACTGACTATGTAGTATCGGTTGATTTGATAATACGATTTAAAACCGATTGAAAACAATCTCATTTTATTAAATTCGGCCTTTAGCTGAATAACTTTACTTAACTCTATTAAAATGCATTCCCTTCATACGCACAGAAACAGCATTCTCCCCCGATAATAGGAAGATCATAATAATATTATGTCCACTATATTAATGAAAAAGTAAGTCTCGTAGTTGTTTAAAGAGGTATTTAACATTTGATTTGCACCGGTCTGACACGCAGTGGGTCCCGGGTTCGATCCCCGGCCAGACAGACATCTGAATGATGAGTTTAAATTTCTGTTCTGGGTCTGGGTGTTTGTGTATTCGTCTTTGTGTGTCCATGGCGCCCACGACACAGGAGAAAATCCTACTGTGGTAGTGAATCTGCCTATAAACATTTTTCAACATTTCAACTCTACTTTTGTTTCGAGTTATTATATTTCATTCTAACAAGGAGGTTGTTGGCTAATCGGATGCGTTTCCAGGAATATCGTTACGTCAATGGTTGGCTAAATTTCTGGCAACAGCTGCCGATTGAGTCTCTAGATTGTACAAAATTTAATCCACATTGCACTGCAGTATTGAGTTTCCTTCTCGCTCGATTGAAAGTGTTTTTTGTAAACTGTCCCACTCTGTCGCATAAGCTTCCTTTAGATCTCGAATTACACGGTAGCCTCCGTTGCGTTTGAAATCTTAGATATTTCAGTTCATGCTGTTTGTTAATATCGGCTTACTCAATGCTACTTTTTTCAAACGTTTGTTGTTATGTATGTTGCTTTAAGTAGGTAGGCGAGGCTGGGCGGGTGAAAGTCAACTCGTTGGTATTAAAACGGAATAACATGAACAAGGATTAGGTTAATAAGGTATTATTATGTGCGCTATCTCATCATCTACAAATGTATGTGTGTGATCTTGTCAATTGCGTTACTTAGTTGACGCTTCAGTAACAAACCATGATCTCATTTATAAATAATAAATATATTTTCATCCACGTATGATAAACCCAAAAAAAAAATTATTATATTTAGTTCCAACCCAAACACCTTCTGTTATGAACCGACAAATCCCCAATGGAGTACGACAGAACAAACATGATACAAATCAAATGAACGCCAAATTAACTTTTGGTTCAAAAAAGCCGGAATGGATCGCAGCTGTAGGTAAAACAACTGATGCATTCAAAAACAATATTTGCTTTGCAATATACAATAAAAGATTGTAAACACAGACAGCAATTACTGCACCGGTAACATATTTGTTTAGGACTGAGAAATTGAAGTGTTTTCGAGCGTGCCAAGACATTTCGTTTGTGGTATTTCTTCGACTGGCGGGTGTAACTCGGGTGTCCATATGTTAACAAATCATAACACAAACATGAAGATTCCAAATACAACCAACATTTTAAAGTTATCGTGATAATCACGGCCTTTCATAAATATATATTTCATTTCTTTTTTCTTTGTCGAAATAAGTACAACGCACGTACAACGGACACTTATAATGTAAGTTAAATAAAATAACCAAGTAATTTATGGATAAAAAATATTGAGTTTAAATTATTATTAAAAAAGAATTTAGACTATAATAATAATATTCTCACATACAAGCTTTGTGACTGTATAAGGCATTCTTAGTTAATCCTTAGCATAACGACCCAACAACTCATCTATTACGAGGTTGTTGCATCTACAACGAGTGTCACTGCCTGGTTTAATGAGACACCAAAGAATTCGGGATATCCCTCTTTCATGAAATAGCTTGGTTACCCTCAGTGTAAGTGCGGGTCTCGTACCTACTGTTCGACTGTGTAAATAATACCCGTAGAGACAATAATGAGTCGGAACAATCGTAAGGTAGGTATAATGTGTTTGATTTATGCTCTGCCCGCTTTTCTAGATTGGTATCGAACGGTGGTATGATGCATTGTTTTTAATTTGATATGTACATTTGAATATCACTATGTATCAGTGCATTGTTCTCTATTTCGATTGATCATACGATTGACAAGGGAGTCGAATGATTTTTCTTATTGTTATTGTATCAGTTTTCTTAGTATTATAGTAGTCGTATTATAAACCGTGGTAGCATATGACCTGTAAAATGAGTTTTTATTAACTCTCGGACAATTGCCAGTAAATACATATATGATTACATATTAAATACAGAAACATTTCGCATTAGGTCCCTTTAATTCTAACTTTGCGGTATTAAGACCGTTAATGTAGCTAATAAATAAATCCTTACGGACTCACGGACTGTCGCTCGTAAATATAACGTGATTACGTACTAATACGTAAATACGCTGAATCTAAACACAGCGAAACTAGTGGATGAACCTAAGTGTCTTATCAGAGGGAACGAGGATAAAATACCAGGCATGCTTTTTCAACTATACGCACATATTAGAAATTAATTATCACTTGCTGTCTGGCAAAGGAAAAACATCGTTGAGTTATTTAAGAAAAAGTTCACAAAGGTGTGTGAAATCTTCCAATTCTCACTTGACCAGCACGGTAGAGAGAGACCTATGCTCAGTGGACCAGTAATGAGCTAACGATCAGGGATGCATATCAAAACATAATTATAATAAAAGTCAAATTTCTCGGGTTTAACATTGCATTCATTTGCAAAAAGTAGTTAAAGAGTCTGAAAATAATAAAAAATTGAAATTACTATTTTTTATGTGTCTTTGTCTATGTCGAGACAAAACTACAAATCTAAATTTTAATTGAATAATATTTATATTCCTTAAATTATTTAATCTTTATTTCATTAAAGTCTATGTACTCACTCTTTTAAAAGTCCGTACAATTTTAAATTATGTCACATTTCTTCTTGAGTGGACGTAATAGCGGGGCAAAGCTTGTATAATATAAACAGGTGTAAATAGAGCTTCCACGTTGTCAATATCATGTTTACAACAATCTAACGAGCTAAATAAAGATTTCACAAGTGCTCTAAATAACAATTAAGTACTTGACAATGATTCACGAAAGTATGACAAACACAAAGATCGTTTATTCAATTAACACACTTATGTCATATGATAGTTAAGAAAGGAATTCATTGCAAATGATTTTTTGTACTATGTATTTTACGTAATACGTATGATAGATATTATTAAGTAGAAATGTAACGAATTTTATTTGATAATAATTTAGTAAAATTTAAATCGTTACCGAAATATGTATAAAATAATTTATGGTAATATTTGATGTTTTAGGTAGCTTCTGTATAAATGTCTCCTTTGTGATAAATCATTTATTTATTATGAAAAATCTTAATAATTCTTTAGAGCTTTCCTTTTATTTGTATTGTTATTTTTTATGAATCAGTTTAAATAACACACCTTACTTGTTTGTTTTAATGAATCAGTTTTCAATAACACAACTTACTTGTTCTTTCTATTTAATAAAAAATATGTGATACAATATTAAATCACTCGTATTCAGGTATGTGGTTTCATACACAAGTACAATGAACGACCACCACGGGATATTTATGTGGTTTCGAGATAACAGTGTGAAAATCTTGGAAATCCTACACCGCATTACTATACCTACATTATGCCTAAGGACTACGATAAGGTTTTGCTAAACTCCTATCTCCTAAATCCTCAAGGTTCCTTAGAAACCTTAAGACGCTCTTTATACACTCACGAATATTGCGAACCTATTGGCCCTTTGAGGATATTCCTTGTTTACAAGATACCGTTCATTTTACGTAAGCAAATCTTACGTAACTATACACCGAACCTACAATCTATAATAATAAACAAATATACATCTATAAATTGTTCGTTCATTTATTGGTAGGGCTTAGACATACATTTACGAAACCACCTATATATAGCCATTATAAAATTAAAGGTGGTAAAACCAATTGATGTTTGACGACGGAAACACCACCGTCACACATATTTTGCCTTTTTTGCAAACACAATTTGCAACAACAATTTGCTTCAGTGCTTTGGTTGGTAGAGTGTGAAGTAACTTAGTTCTCAGGAGTAGCAACGAATCTATTTTTGTTTGTCCGCGATAGACTCTTTTACCTATTGGACTATTTCAATCAAATTTGCACACCGTGTGCAGTTTGATCAAACTTGAAGGATAGGATAGCTTATATCTTATATAAATAAGGTGTCACGTTGTTTGTCCGCTATGGACTAACAAACTACTAGGTCTATCGGTAGGCATATAATATAGGTATGTAACCGCGACCATGTAATCTGTTGTGTGGTATTTCTGTAGTATGCTTTTAAGGTTCCGTACCATAAGGGTAAAAACGAAAGCCTATTACTAAAACTCCGTTGTCCGTCTGTTAGTCTGTCCGTCTCTCTGTGACCAAGCTGTATCTCATGAACCATGATAGGCAGACAGTTGAATTTTTTTACAGATTACATATTTCAGTTGCCGCTGTAAACACATATACGAAAAAAAGAATAAAATATATATTTAAGGGAGGCTTCCATACGACAAATGTGATTTTGTTGCCGTTTTTCTATAGGTAATGGAACGGTACAAGTGACGGCATTGATTAAAAAAAAAGTGATTTTTCCATAGTCAGATATTATATGTTAGTTTATCTCTGGTTGGATATGCAGAAAATCAATACATTTTGCTGCCAGATAATAACACTATTATTAAACAATTAAAATAATTATAATCATTTTGATATTCACTTGAAAGGTAACAAACAAAGGCAGTTAAAATAGATACAAACATAC
>MOOZ01000706.1:243238-260125 GCA_002930495.1 Cecropterus lyciades | reverse complement strand
GATACCAAAACCAGCCAGATACAAATACTATAGCCAAAGAGATTTTATTACAAGTTCATACATACTATAATGCGAAAAGACTTTTTCCCCAACCTATTATTTCTGCCTTACAATAATAGTGTTAAGCGTTGTTGTGTGTTGTTCTGATGGGTGTGTTAAGGGATCTACACTTATCCGAGGCTTTAAGACTTAATCCACAAGAGTAGCAATGCCCTTGTGGCCAGCCCTAAGCAAAACTAATCTTATGGGATATTGATTACGAGTGTCCATGGATGGTAGCACCCACTATCAGATGGACCGCATGTTCATTTGCTACATTAATTTTACAGTTATATTTACATTTACTACAGTTTATAACCAAAACTATAAAATATAAATCTCTCTTGAGATAAGTGAGCGTAAATGTTTCGTTTAAAATACTCTCATACTTACTTCAAATAAATACTACTCCAAAGTAATTTACAGTAGTATTTTACTTACGCAATTATTTTGTTTAACATTAATCAGAGTTAAGAGAATATAAGAGATAAACCCTTTAAAATACCGACAAACTTCCGATTAGGTACGTGTTTAAATGTTCAAACAAGTTTTCTTGATAAAGTCCTCCGAGGCATGAGACATACATGATTCGCAAAACACTCGTTTAATACTCATTTCAATGCCATTCCGAGATTTTCATTCTAGCCCGAGGAAAATCGAGTTTGCGCCTCTTCATCCCGCAATTCGCATCTGTGTGAAATAGCTCTATAGTAGACCTGGACGTTTTCAGTTTTATTTGAAAACGGTTAAGAAACCGTTATTTCGATTTCGTATCGATATGGAAAACTGGTTTCTGATATCCGTATCAAAAGGAAGTTTGGTATTAATCTCAAGTTTATGTTTAGTTGCAATTAATCGAAAAACATACACGTTTTGATACATATAATATCATTAGTGTACTTTTTCCTTATGATAGCATGTAGTTAAATTTAAAAAAGACTTAGTGAATATTTGTGATCCATTTAATTTTTGTCTATATTTATTTGGTTTCGTAATCGAGTCATTGGTTATGTTATAAGTAATTCTTAACTTTATGTTGTATCGATATGGTATATGAATGAAAACAGTTTTTAGATATAGTAAAACTGAAGCTTGCTTACTCGTACTGAAACTGACGAGACAACAGATTGAACCTCCACCGCCGCTGCCAAAAGATCCGAAGTACGGGAAAATTTACCTCGCGTTATCGAACAAAAAGGTCTTTTCACATCCAACCATAAGGTACAAATTCAGATACGCCGATTCCGAAAGTAGGCGAAATGCAATCTGTGACTACCTACTTTGATAGTACGCCAGATGTTGTGGTTTACGAATTTCAGCGTAACTAAAAGCTTCGTTTTAAGTTATGGGTCGTTTACTTAAATATCTACATAAATATATAAAAATGAAGTGTTGATACAAATGTTTATTATTTTAAAATTACAATTTTTTTTCCATTTTTCGTGAAGTTATGTATGTCAATATGCATAAAGTTGATAATGATAACTTTTTTTTGTAATATGGAAGGCACAAATAAGTAATCTGTAATCAACCCCAGGTAAGCTTAGATTTCAAACCAGAGGTGCAGACTATGGTGGAACGCCTGGGATAAGTATGTCTTCTTTTCCACATCCTACAAACAAGAACACAGCAGCGATTAACACTACTGTTAAGCAAAGGTAGGGGAAAAAAGAAAGATAAGAAATATAAACCTTTTGATCAATAAAATTTCATTAACCATCTACGGGTGTACACGCATACGGCGCCGGGGAAGTTTTAAATATAAATGAAACATGAATGAAAGCTATGGTCGAAACCGACAAAGTACGAAACCGGCTAATGCTGAAATTAAAAAGTTTAGAGTATTTCATTTGTTCTTGACTCTAGAAGTCTAGTTTGCGGACGGATTTTAATTTGGAACTTGTTGGGGCTCTTTCATTCACACCAGTTTATGAATTCCAGACTTTTTTTTACTTTTCCGTATAGAGTTTGGCGTGATGAAACGAATTTAATATTATTTTAGAACTAACACTGCGGTCGTAGTACATACATAAAGGGATACTGTTTGATATATTTATTATGTATCTACATTTCTACGTTAAATTTTCTGCTGCCAACCCAGTTAGTAATTACCTACTCCTGTAAACGTAAAGTACAAAGGTTGTAATTTAATTACCTCTTTTAAATTATTTTTTGTATTAACCAAAATTTATACAATTCTCCTGATGGCAGGTGACTACTGCATATAATATGTGATTTCGTATAAGTTGAAGCAAAAGAATGTATTAACAAATCTATACTTATTTATATTATATAGTTGTTATATATAGAGTTCGGTTGAACGTGCAAATCTCAGGAACCGCTGGTTAGAATTAAAAACATAGGTTTGTGTTGAATATTCAATTTATTAAAGAAGGCTGAAAGCTATATAACATCACGCTACGTTTGCTTTTCTTGTGAAGTAGCGGTTCATACACAGCTAGTTGGTCATAAACATAAAAAAGCATGATTATTTCTACCTAATAACAACAGTGTTATGCGCTGTTGTGTTTTGGTCTAAGGGAGTAAGGGAGACATACTTTTCCGTGGCATTCCATCTTAGTCCTCAGGGGTAACAACGCATCTGTGGCTAACCATAGGTGAGATTTGATCTTACCTAGTGTTGATTAGATGTCCATGGGCGGCTGTAGCCACTTACCATCAGGTCCATATTATAAAAAAAATGCACATTCTTTGATATATGCTATTTCCATCAACTTTATTTTACAGAACATTTTAGCTTAATTATCGTACGTATTATTCTTCGTGTGTTTTAATATGCGCATGGAAAACAGGTTAGCAAAAATATTTCCATTAACGGCATCCCGGCTTGTCTTTGAGAAAACACGAATAAATTTTCCTGTTATTTTCACAATTACATATTTTTATAGCTATGTTGGTACGAGCGTGTACATTTATGGTTCATACGATAATCATGAATGAGTAATATTGCCAAGTAACTCTTATTATTATCATAGAAAGAAAATCCTTCAACGTTTCCAACTATTCCAGTTTTCCAGGTGGTATTATAACCAGTGTAGATAGTTAGTGCACCTGAAAGGTATCCATAGCCTACCACATTGACCTATAGTCTACCACAGCTAAGGGGTGTAGTTGTCGGCTTACCTATATATGACATAAATTGACCAACTTACTTCTCGCAGGAGCAGCAACGCTTTTATGATCGATTTCAGATAGCATCCCCGTTTTGTATCTTAAGTTTAAGTAAGTTTCTTACAAGTCATGGTAGCATCAATTATTATTATTAAATGTATTTTAATTTTGAATCAGATACCTACGTTAAAATATATTCTGAATGTGCTAGAGCGATTACACTGTATTGCCCATTTGCATAAGTTCTGCCTAATCTTAAGTGCTCATGGATAGGACTTCGACCTGAGATCGGCGCAGATGCGCTGCCATCTCAAAGGACCGTATTAAAGGCCTTATATACCTCTACAAAGGGATGAAAAGGTGATACTACTACTAGTATTATCTACTACTATTTTTATTTTTTCCGGTAAAAGTACTACAGGTCCGAATGTTGCTAACAGATTAAGGACGTTCATGGTATTATTTATCGCAATTGAGCCCTGCATGGAAGAAGTATGTTAACAATTTTCAGTGTTATTATTTAAATTAATAAGATAATTAACTTAGTAAAATTGAACAAATTATGTAAGCTATGTAAGCTTACAAAATTTGACAATTTTACTTGTATGTTTGTAAAGAGAAATAACACAGAACCAAACGATTAACAAAATTATAGTATGTCAAATTTATCTGTAATACGACATTTCTTTGAATGATACGAATTTTCTTTGACGACCCGCGTAGCGGTCACCACACCGGTCTGACACGTAATGGGTTCCGGGTTCGATCTCCGGCCAGATAGACATCTGAATGATAAATATAGATTTCTGTTCTGAGTCTGGGTGTTTGTGTATTTGTCTTTGTGCGTCCGTGGTACCCACGACACAGGAGTAAGTCCCAATGTGGGGCTATGAGTGTAGAAAGCGTTATAATGTCAGTTTTATTCAAGTTTTTACATATCAAAAATATTTCTCATAATTTAATCTCGTAGACTATAAATTAAAAACATATATGTAAGTTTTATTCGGAATCCAAAAAAAAACATTTTAATAAGCAAATAAATTATACAATATGTCTTAATTACTCCTTGGCATTTTTTTTGATTATTTTCAATGAGTAAATTACTTCAATACTGACTGTACATGTCCTTTGTGATTGAACTAACCATTGTCGAGCAACAAAACCGCCGTACCCAGGTACCCAACCCACCAATTACAACGTATTGTCATAAAAACTGTCTCGGAGACATTTGAACATGTCATTCATACGGCACCAAATACCATATTAATTTTACTGTCCATAATACAAAATTGTATTCAATTATCAACTTTATTTTTAATACAATACGAAAAATCGGAATAAATTTAGAAACTATGTCTCTACATTCAAAACTTTGGTGCCCGTCCTTTTGCCTGTCACATATCCTCTCCATTGTGATATTTATTTCAATAGCCTCTATCGCTTTTTGAAAACGCTTTTTAGCAAAGTTCACATACATACACCTGCTTCTGTATTCTGTTTAGGAATAGTCTATTTCGTAGAATATTCTTATACAGCACACACATCAGGGATTCATTGGTAAGGGCTGGCAGACATCAAAACTAACGAAACT
Source organism: Cecropterus lyciades (assembly GCA_002930495.1). Taxonomy (NCBI): domain Eukaryota; kingdom Metazoa; phylum Arthropoda; class Insecta; order Lepidoptera; family Hesperiidae; genus Cecropterus; species Cecropterus lyciades. The sequence goes on along the minus strand of MOOZ01000706.1, from coordinate 255,363 downwards.
ACTTTTCATTGTAATAAACATGTTTGCTGATGAAGTAATAAAAAAAATATACTTAATACCAGATTAAATTTCCTCTGAATTTAATTTTTGAAAAAAAAAATATATGAACCTATATGGTTCGTATAAAATAATATTATCAAAAAAAAATTATGAGAAAGAATTACATAAAGTAAGCATTTTCAAAATTGTAAACACCAAATTAAATATCGTGTAATTTTATTAATATAGATTTCAATAACCACAATCATAAAATTACGGTTCTAAATCTTTTCGTATTGTCGTACTCTTCCGAATATTTGGTCGTGACAGAAATTATTTAAAGACTGATAACTAATATAAAATATAATATAAACCTATAAGGCTTGTAAAACGTACATAATTTATATCTCCGCTTAAGACAATTTCCCTTTGAAATATTTTACACGGTAGCGTAGTAAATAATATGGGAGAAGTAATTATAGTGCATAATAATACAGGTACCACGTTCTACTTTCACTTAAAGACTGGGTGCAGTAGTCGGAACAATTATAACGCAATTAGAACAAGCTTCGGCAGAATAAAGCGAGGATTGTGTAAATAATAAATAGTAATGTATAATAATAATAATGTAGATACATCCAATTGTCCAAGGTTGAACAGGTATAGCCTAATGGTTGAAACTCGAGCTCTCAATCGAGGGTCCGAGGTTCGAATCCCAGGCACGCACCACTGATTATATGCGTATTAAAAATTAATTATCATGCTTTACGGTGAAGGAAAACATCGTGAGGAAACCTGCGCATCAGAGAGTTCTCTAAAAGAGAAGAAAAGTTCTCAAAAGGTGTGTGAAGTCTACCAATTCGCACTTGGCCAGCGCGGTGGACTATGCCCTAAAAATTCTCTCATTCTGAAAGAAGACCCGTGCCCAGCAATGGAACAATAATGGTTTGACGACGACATTCGATTATCAGACGTGATTTTCTATTTAAGTGCGATAATTAATAGGAGTTCATATACACGCGGCACGTATTATTATCTGATTAAATTTAAGCAACGTTAGATACAATTTGGATTTAGAAGCTTTGTGGTGAGTGCTACGGGCCTCGTGCAGTAGTAAGGGTGACATAATAAATTAATAATCAAAAGACGTATCCAGAACATGTGTACACAAATAATACAAATATGTAATTTTCAAGGTTCAGTAACGAGTATTATTCTACCGAAGAAGTACTACAGTTACACTTAATTCTGGCGTTAAGCACTTCTTGCGTTCAGTGCGGTGTGATTGCCGGCTCATTTTCATTAGAGGCGACCATCTTAGTCCTCAATAGCAACGCATATATGATTAACTACGATAGAATCATCATTATATATTGAGTCAGTTGTAGGTGTCCATGGGCGGCAGTGACTACGTACCATCAGGTGTACTGGATGCTCGGTTACTTCTTTAATCTATAAAAAGTACCGAATATTTTCCCATAATTCGACGAATTAACACAACACTTTCAAATTAGAACACAGTGCGTGACATTGCTTTTGTATAGCAGAAAAAGGTGTGGCGTTGGTGCCTTCGGAGTGTAACTACGAATAGTTTTACCACTTACCAGTTAAATCAAGTAACAAATCCCCCCACATCATGTTATTTCTGACGTACTAATCCACAGCTTACGACTGATTTGGCTCTGTGCTGATTACCTAATCTGTTTGTCTCTACACTACACGATTATCCTGTTGGATCACACAACATAATTAGAGATACTGCCTCAGTTATACATGGTTAGTATATGCTTGCAAAACCGAGGCTTATGTAGCAGTAACTTCGATGTGATGAACTAAACGTCATTAGAATAGAATTATATTTATGTAGGTTATAATCGGATATCAGTTATTTTACTAAAAATATCAACAAGTTATTTCTTTGATAATATTTCAGCGTCTTTTTTATGGAATTTAAGTGACAAACAAAAATATTGTGTAACTTATGGTAAGTGATCATTGCTGTCGATGGACTACAGATGCGTCTCTATCCAGAGACAAAATAATGAAAGTGTATTAGAAAGCCGCATGTTAGCCTCTGCCTTAACACACTCTGTGTAACATAACACTGTTTATTTATATTTTTTATTAACTACATTAACTACAGGACAACGAGTTCTACCACCTTTCATTATTTATTATCACTTTATAAATGACTTTTCATTTCTCTGCACTAAATTGTACTTGAAATCATGGCACTTAATTATATTTCTACGATTGTTTATTAATATTTAAAACTTTTTAGACCTCACTGCTTTATATAAAGATCTCATTTCCATTTATTGACTTGATTCTTTCACTTTTTGCCTGCTGCCCTAACAGACATATCAATTATCCAGTTGCGTTACTAATTTATGCAAATAATAAACACGAACCCGCTAAATTATAAGTTATACCCTGCAAGCTTTTCGCAAATTATGAGAACGCAATGTCCTATTTTATTATGTTAATTCGTTAATTATAACATTGTTACAACACTTAACGTCAATAAAAACGTTTTAAAAACAACATAACAAGAAATAAAAACAAGAAATGGTTTAGTGCAAATTAAGGGCTATAAACACACTATAAAGTAGCAAACAAAACTGAATAAACATTATTTGTTTTTATCATCTAAGGGTATGGCAAGGTAAATATTAAGATGCTTCATCATACTCCTCAAATGTAGCAACGCATTAAATTATTATAATACGATTAAAATTAAATTAAACAACTATTATTATTATACAAATATTTTACTATTTTATACCGATCTGTGTAAATCTTAACTAAATCCAAAGTACATTTACTCAACAAAACGAAAAATCAACACCTTCGAATCCGGCATTGAGGGATGAATCCACGAAATTCGTATGCTCATTTGAATAGAATAAAACCCGTCCCTTCCGAATATGTTTTATCTTATGTCCTTCTCAATGTCCATGTCGGAAGCCCGATCATTTATAAACGTCGTATTTATTCCTATACAATGGCCGCCACTCGGTTCACATCGGACCCCTCACTAATTAAAAAAAGACGGACGAATAAGACCAGCGATTTTTATCGCCTGCCGAATCGTATGCCTAAAGATACCGCGTAGGCGTTCACTACATTCCTCCCTCTCACACCTATGACCCAGGCAATAAACTATCTTCTTCACTGCTCCACGGTTTTTCTTTATTCATTAAATCAGCTGGTAATTGTTTATAATTATAATTCATTAAATTTGGGAAAAGCCGCTGCCGCATCTCCGTTTTGATACTACGAAATAATGGTTGTGTGAGAACTTGATACTTTATCTTTTTGATTCGACCAAACTCTGATTAAATAATGTTTGCCGTCGATTACAACTGCTCGGTTTGATAACCAACCTTAGCACTTAAAAGTTTGTGGCTGATTTTGAACAGATTCTCTGAGGAGATAAAATGGTATAGAAGCCGCAGTGAAGAGTCGTAAATCGAAATCAAGAACTTCATGTTGACAGTGTTTTTGTCTGAGCCTTACTGGTTTCGTGCCGATAGCGCTTTATACGGTCTTAATTATTGTTATGGCCGTCTTCAAGATTAAGCTTGTGATGGCGTGATAATTATCATAATTGTTATTCATTTCTCGGAATCTTTCGGGCTTGTGAGAAGCTATAAATTTATCTGTCACTTGTTATACCGTGGACGGTCGTAAAGATAAACAAATATTAGTGATGGCATTAATTTTCGTAAGTATTTCCTATAGTGTCACGAATGTCGTGATAAAGGAATTTAATTTGAAAAATCCGATGAAGTCACAGAATATATCGCGGAGAAGGAGTCCGTTACAAATTTAGTCCTTAGACCACTTTTCTTCAGGTATGTCCGCCGGATTCTTTTGCCGTTTCCCTTAAATAAAAATAGACTTACTGTGTCGTATTTTTGGCATTGCTCTCTAAAACCTACATCAAGGTTGATGCATGGAGAATACATCAAGCGTAATCTTATCCCACACTGGTTTATTATGCAAGAACTAATATCGACGCCCAAATTGCTCTAGCCTTGCGTCTTTGAATTTCGCTTAGCCTAAGATTTGCGGCCAGGCGTTTTATACGAATAAATTACCCATAACAGCAACGACGTACAAGGATCGATGATCGTATGAATATTTATTGACTAATAACTTATCATGCACAAGCTCAGTAGACCAGGGATCGCTTTAAAGGGCACAGTCGATTCCATAGGGGCTGATACACACGCAAATCAAGCCAGCATTAATCAGGTGGTACAAATCAAGTGACTTCAGGTATACGATCATTGAGTTTTTAGAGTACATAATGTAGGACTTTTATGATTTGGTGGAATTCAAAGTTAAATCGTTTATAAACATTGTTGGATGCTTTTCGTTAGATGGTTACACTTCACCCGCCATCTATCGGCAAAGAGAACTTTTAATAAAAAACAATAAACCTTTTCATTACTTAAGTATATAAAACATTTATTTGGTTTACCAAAAATACTTAGTGTACAATATATATTATACGCTAAGTTTTTTTTTTATTTTTTATATAGAACGGTATAAGTTACATTATTAATAAAATTATAATTGGAATTAATTTTGCAAAATCAATTTCACATTGCACATACGCGTTAATGATTAAAGTATTAAAATAGATAAATATAAGATTAAAGTAGTAAAATAGCCTGCACGTCTCAACGTCCTCTTGGTGATAAATGGTTTCCGCCCTCCATAGACATTTGTAAAAATGTTGGTGGTTTATAAGATGGTAGAACTCTGATGTTCGACTCGGAAACTCCACCGCCACACGTATTTCTGCCTAATAACAGCAGTTTACATTCCTGTGTTCTGGTTTGAAGGGTGTGGTATGGGAGATATACTTATCCGAGGCATTCCATCTTAGTTCTCATGGGTAGCAACGCATCTGTGGCTAACCTTAGGTGAGACTTGGATCTTACCTAGGGCTGATTACAGATGTTCATGGGTGGTAATAGCCACTTACAATCATATGGACTGCATGCTCGTTTGCTACTTTCATACTATAAAAAAAAGATATCCATAGCGGCAGTGGTCAATTACCATGCAGTGCCATCTAGTGCTTCTATATTATATACATATACATATCTAGAGTTCTATCTGACGTTGATACGTTGCTTTTTCCAAGGACTAAGGGCATGTGGCATGAAAGTACGATATCATATGAAAGTAACCCATTCAAATTATTCTTTCAATAACGTATAATTCATTAATCTTAAGTAATTTATGCCGCATTTCAGCTAATTATGGAATATATGCCCAGCTGAATACCCCTACATATCAACTTAACATGCGAGTTCATTAATATGCATAGCAAAGGATGCTTGTTGTAAGCTCACTATCGGGGTAGAGTAATTTTAGACAGAAACTTCATAACTAATTCAGTCTAAGATCGAATATGGTTTATTACGGCGTCATTTCGGGTATATGTATGTACCCCTTAATTTATTCGATGTTTGAACTTCATGTTGTGAATAACGTTTCCATAATATTAGGTTAATGGCAATATCTGTTTAAATGTAATATTTGATGGATAAACAAGATTATGCTCCGGTTTATATTTGAATTAGAATGCTCAGCAAGAGTTTGTCTTTGACTTATGTTTGTTTATTTATCGCTTTTTTGTAACCCGACTGCGTCAGAAAGAGGGTCATGTTTTCTGAGCATATGTAAGTTTGTTTGTATGTATGTCCATTGATTTGTCATGCGCTACAGCCTAAACGGCTTGACGGATTGTGACGTTTTATCATTAGAATCATCTCAGTTTGGAAAATGGCATAGGCTATATAATAAAAAAAAATAGCTCCTGGAATGTAACCTGGTAATAGAGGAAATTGGGGGAGAAGGGATGATTTTTTACTATTACGACAATATCAAATGAAAGATAGTAAATAGACAAATCTAAAAATATATATTATAATACTTTTACTTCACTATCTTGATAAAAACTCATGTAAGTGTTAAATTAAATAAATATCATTATGAACAAAATATTCGTTTTAAGCAGTCAGGTTATATGTTTTTAACGATGTTACTAGTTTTATAATTTAATAATTTATTTTTATTATTATAACATTTTGAAGTAGCGAGCTTGCAGTCCGCCTGAAGGTAAGTGGTGACTGCCGCCCATGGTCATCTGCTAGCATCTTCATATAGAACAGGGGTTCTACCTGTCGATCACAGATGCGTTGCTACTCCTAAGGACTAAGATGGTCGCCTCGTATATGAGTGACCCGGAACTTATGCTGAGTTAGTAAGGGTAAGTATGACAACAATTGATTTCCTTAATAAATCAATAAAACAATGAAAGAGACTCTTGAAGTGTTCCGGAATTCCAATATAAGTTAGTATGAAAAACACTAACCAATAATGACAATTTATAAATGTTTATAATTTAAAGTAAATAGGATGGTGTCAGGTTTTATAGGTCATTTATTTTTTCGGGCTACCTCCTTTGCATAAAGTAGTCCTCTTAAACACGCATAAAGAAGGTCCGTTCTAATAAAATTTAAAAAAGTCTCTTCTACTGACACATTAGCATCTAAATTCTAAAATAAACGAACAACTAACACTTAATTATATTTAAAACATTAACATTTTTAATTTGCAATCAAAAAGTTAATCCGATGAACTAAGCACATGATAACCGCTTACATTATTTATGAACCTTAACTATCTACACTACAGATTATCAAATACACCATATGGCGTCATAAGCCGTCGTAATTCCAAGCTTGTTTGTTCTGCGGCCTATAATTAGGCGTTGTCTTGTTAACATTTTCTTTCCTGCTCAGGCTTCAAATTAAAAGGGAATCTTTGGCGCCTGTATCGGACCTCGACCGCAACGTACAGTTATTAACAATTCCGGTACAGAAAATATTTAACTTCCACCGTCTTATTAAGCTCGGCCCTTTCTATATCTTCACGCATCGTCGCGGAAGTAATGTTGATAAGATTGGATGGCTCAGAATTTAGTTTCCGTCCATAATTTTTTAATAATCGTAATAAGTGCATGTCATGAAGATGAAGATGATAAGGTTATATGCATCGAGTATACCAATATGATGTTTCATAAGTGAAGAAATGCACTCATAACCTTTACCTAATTATATAATAATATTATTTATTTTTAAATTGTTCCTTAAAATGTATGAAGATTCTTTGAAATAAATACAGAACTCGGATACAGCGATAAATAATTCTCATGCGAACTTTCATCCCTTAGTTTCATAGGGAATTGGCGCCGTGTCTTGCTTAACGAATTTTCATACCTTATCAAAATGTATGTATGAAACACATCGCAGAAATGTTTCGCTATAAGAAAATAAGAAATATTTATTCCGGTAAATAAAATAATCAGAGAATCTTATAATTAAGAAACAACAGCGTGTCTAAGTAAATTGGTTTCTACAAACATGACTAATCGATAATTTTAATTAGTAAGTAATTGGATATATTTTATGTACCTATTATTAACGTAGAGATTATAGTTATTGTCATAATTGAAGAATTAAATCAATGCCTTTATAATTTTTGGTTTTATGTGCATTAATTACAAAAGTAGACTTGTCATTAAAATACAATACACAATTTTTAAAGTTGGTCACGCTTCTTCCATATCTTTAAATGTGACACAGTAGTTAACAAATGTAATAGTTTTACATCGCTATGCACAGGATAATTGCCTATAAAAACTAAAGCTTTTTGGTTTTTATATCGTTTGAAGGATTTGGTAAGAGGGAAGTACTGATGCAAACCTTTTCAACTTAATCCTCACAGAAAACAACGCGTCCGTAGCTTAACTCTGGTAAAACTAATCTTATCTGAGGTTGACTTAAAGTATCCATAGGCAGCAGTGGCCATTTACCATCATGTGGACTGTATGCTCGTTTCCTATACCTATATTAAAAATAGTATTACCACCTTTAATACCAATAAAATACCTAAACCTTTCTCAACAACTATCACGGTATATCCATACTATAGCTATCAATAGTAATTTTATTTTTCGGTGTCTGGTTAGCCCATATTCGTGAGGCATCGTAACCTGAGGCGGCGAGGGCGCACAATTACGTAATTACGTGTTAGGATATCTGTTTTTATCACGTCCACCCTTGTCTATCCGATGATAATTCGTACCCTTGTTTTGGATATAATTTCGCATCATTATAAAGTCGGTTTTTTGGGAATTTCGGTCGACATATGTTGGGGACTTTGGGTATTTCTAATGTTAAATAGTGAGTTAGTGTTTAAAATGATAAATGAGGTTTAATAACGATGCAATATGTAGTTATTTATTGTTTTAAAATCGTGTAAATTGGACGTGGCTTCTGTGCTCTGAAAAGTATTTATTAACTTTCAAAGGTAACTTTCTTCAGTGACGTTTACCACCCTAATATATATATATATTCTATATATTCCGGGATTTAAAAAAGTAAAAAACGTTCTAATATATCTAATTGTTCATACATTGCAAAGAAGTAATAGAACTGATTATGATTATCCTGAATTTGATCCTAGAGGTTTATATTACGTTGTAACGTTTTATCCTTTATGTTATATTTAACAAACTCCTTAATAAATAAGTCATATGAAAGCTTATTTACCATTTCATAAATTTATTAAATACTTTTTTTATAAACTAATATATTTACTGATTTCTAAGTAAGCAAAAAAGAACAACAACCTGCTATAGTATTCTTAATTAAATTGAGTAAACCTTTTTTTTTGTTCTCGAGGGGAAAACTCAGTAAACCACTTACAGAACTAAAATATTTCTAAAACCCAAGTGTAATAAAAATCAGAATATTTTTTAGCGGTCTGAGTTTAAAAATATTTACGCAGGTATTCAAAAGGTAACCAATTTGAAGAATTTAAGTTGATTTAAAGGCGTCGAATATATGTAAAAGAAAAAGAATTTAATCGGTATAGACACCAAAAAAAACTACAACCTGAGGTAGAGGTCTTTTTGGTAGGGTCACAACATCTTTCAACAGTTTTGCGTGGATTGAGAGTGAAAAGTCTGGTTAATTTCGTGTGGGCACGAGATAATTTCGGTTGCCATATGGCGTTAACAATAGGACAGGGTCAATAACATGTGTACGTCCCGACAGTGGGACGTCCTACTTACTTGCGGTGACCCAAAGCTCTTCGGTATTTATATAGAGCTGGTAATACGTATAAAATAACGTGTTCCTTAAAAATGATAACAATACACTTGTTTTTATGCGCGGTTAAGCCTACTTTAGTAATGTTTCAAGGGTTAATCCTATGTGTTAATCCAGGTCATAAACTACCAATGTGCATTTTCAATCAAAATCTGATCAGTAGTTTCTCGGGAAAAAGTAACAAACATACATACGTCTTCACAAAATTTCGCATTTATAATATTCGAAACATAAGATAAGACTGTGTGAGTAAATGAGGGTACTAAACACACTTTGACCAAGGGCTTGGCCATCAAGCGGTGAAGATGTACTTTGTTTTGACATTCTCCGCCTGTAATTTTCTTACGAATAAACAAATCTTAGTTACGATTCCTTAAGATAGAAACAATCGTTTTTAATTTACAACTACATTTTGCAAAATTTCAGATCCAGACATAACTTTTTTTAAATTTTTGTAATATCACAGAAAGTTAGTTTTTGAATGGTACTTCGTCTTTTTTCTTAATATTTGTAACATCTCTATACAATTACATTTTCAAATGGCCATTACGGCCGGTCCAATCAAAAAATCATTTTTTACAATATAAAGGCCGGACACGGCAGTTGCTTACAAAAATTACTTGTAAAGATACTCCATACGTATAATAATAAATTACCTGCTGATTTGTACGATGGCAATCTACGTTTATAAAATGCTTGTTCAGTCCGTATCATAGATCCGATATCTATATCCTGTAACTATTTCTATTATCTATAATCGTATATCAGTGAAGAAACTAATATGTTTATTAATATAGGCTGGAAATTACATCTGCTGTTTTTCTGGGATACATCTCTATTGCTAACTAAGGCACACCTGGACCATAAGGTCAAGAGTAATGGAGTATTCCACTACTACAAGAGGATTTTGAGTAAAAACACAATGACGTGGCTGGGGTGATTATCTTATTGATCTGATACACAAATATTTCCGTGTTCTAATCCCCGGTCAGACAGTCATCTTAGTGATTTAAAGTTATGTTATGGGGTTTGCTGTTTTTATAAATACAAAAGCACAGATCATTGTATGTATCCACGGCACCTACAAGGAATGAAGTTGCTAATTAAAAGAAAATTTTAAAATATCAAAAAAATTAGAATTTGGAACGTGGAGTATAATCAAAGAAAAGGGCAAAAGACATAAAAGATTCGTTTCTTAAAATTAAATCAGTGTATTATTACATATTCTATATGACAAGAATGGTACTTGTTCGCGATAAAGATAAAAGTGAAGCATCAAATATTCCTCGCTTTGTAACACGGATTCGTATTGCCGAAAAATATTCATAGGGCTTATTCTCTCGAGAAACAGGCATAGCTTGATGAAATGTATCCAACCGTTTAGGAAAATGTTTATACATTGTCGTTTATTCTGTATGAGATCGTTATGCTAATTGCTGGAGCGTACCTACAAACGTTTGACGTGAACCAAGATTGGCCAAACGCAGGTTGGTCGACTTCGCACACCACTGTAGAAACTTCCATAGACTCTTTTGTGTCCATTTGATTTGTATCATTAAATAAAATATAACGATCTTTAATAGAAAATATTATATATTTTTCGATGGGCACAATTATTATTCACGAGAGTAATTCAAAGAATAGGTACCTACATATCGATATAATAATAATATATTTTTATCTAAGAATGGAGAAATATCTATAAATAACGCGCACAGCTGCCATTAATTGTTAAGGTTTTCGACACGTGGAAAATATCAGGCATACAAAATCCTTAAGAAATCACGATAAATTTACCTTTTCATAAGAACTGGTGTGGTGTACAATGATCCTATAGCGGCGAGCTATTTTTGTTATTCGTTTAACAAGGTTGTAAGATATATATTTTTTTGGAATAACGGCTAAGTTACGTTTTCACACTTGTAAGGTTCCTAACAATTATTGTCCAAAATAGTAATCGTCTATTTATTACTGACCAACTGCTGGGTACAGGACTATTTGACAGAATTTTTAATTCTCAAGCTTAGCTTAGCGAATTTTAGCCAATGGCCAATGAGTAACGGTGGACTTCACACACCTATGACAACAACAACAGAGCTCCCAGGCTTAAAAATTCCTCACGAGTCACGACTTAAGTGATAATTAAATTCAGTCAAAAAAGACACTTATTTTCGTCTATTATCCATCGCCACAAGATTCTGATATTTGAATTATTTCTTTAGCAAGTTACATAAATTAACTTACTTATTGAAGTTACAAATTGGATTATTTTGAAAAAAAAATGATTATTATTTAATGAAGATTTGAAACGGAACAATCGTAATAATAAAGGAAACGAAATATCTTGAAGTCGATTAAAAATACTACTTCAAAGAGCCTGCAAAGAGTGCTTCAATGAAAAAAATCTCCAGAGGTAATAACAAACGCTATTTCATTTAATGGACCATTTGTGATTGAAATAATAACTGTTAGCAGAACTGGCTGAGAATGAAAGGTTTTTAATAAAAGCACAGCGAACTTCGACGGAGTGAGTTCCTTTTAAGGCTGCAATAACTTCCGTAATATCGGTTCCGCGTGGCGCATGTCTAGCATTCGTTATTGAAAATAATAATAAGTTATATTTTATGGGCAAAACGTATCCTATTTGCCGGTATCAATATCGCTCTAGTGAAGGAAAGTTTAAGGTTAACATTTTGTACACGGCGGTAATGTTATACTGCTACTGCATACTGCATACCTTCATTATTCATTATTCAGTATAAATTCATGATAGTCGTAAGTGAATATCACTATAAAACTCCTAATAAATAAGTAGGACTATAAAGTTCTTACTTATTTATTCAGTGGTAGCAATATATAGCTGCAGCTTATTATCTATTGATCTATTTTTGGATCTCCTAAAGGTCTGGATTCTATCTACTATGCTACTCTAGTGCAGACTGATTG
>MOOZ01000706.1:210253-222257 GCA_002930495.1 Cecropterus lyciades | reverse complement strand
TGTACGAGACCATTTGCATGAAATAATGCTTAATTTCAATTCCGTGTGCATTAAGTACACATGTAAAGTTGTATGGAGCGCTGCTAATAAACTTCGATACAGATCGTTACGGGCAAGCAGCAAGGGTGCAACAGTGACTCCGGTATCGATTATGCTAATTTTATTATAGAAATTTCATTCGTCACGCTTGCTCGTACCTTTTTTTAAATTCAATCGCCTCAGCTTTAACGAAATACGTGAATGAAACTTACGTTAAAAATAGATTGTTGTTTACTGACAAGATTGTGCATCTTTAAATATAGAAAAGTATAAATTTATTTCTCGGTATTGATAAAACTATTTTAAATGCATTATTGTCAGAAATCACATTCTTGTCAGATTTACAACACACCACACCTATTTGTAACATGAATCAGTTCTTACATTTCGGTAAAATGATGTGGTTGCCGGCACACTATCATAGGAACGACTACCTTAATGTTCAGAACTAGAAACGTGTCTGTCATTGACTTCAGATACCACTGTTCTATGACAAATGTCAAATAAAAAGGTATTGTTAAATTTGACTGTGATTCTCTTATAGAAGTAAAATAACTTTCTGATTAAATGAAGCATAGCTACAACTTGAGTTTCCACTTCTAGGAAAAGTTATCGTCTACTAGAAAAGATCTGAAAAGTTCCAATCTATCTACTTCAATCCAGACTAACAAAAAAAAAGTACATCTTGATTTATTCACAAATGTAAATATCTAAACAAAGGGATGAAAATCCCGCCACCATAATTCCGTAATAACCATAGAGATATTTCTAAAAATGTCCACAATTACCTTTTATATTACAAAATTTGATCAGATAAACTTATCATATTTTGTAATATGCAGTTTCTGGAGTTAATCAGGAGCCCGAAAGCAAACGCGGGGTGAAAGCAAATTTTAATTTGATGTTGAGTTCCGGTGCCGCGAATACTGTAGTAAAATTTACGATCATGTTTACTTTTTCGATGTTTACCTTTCCGATATAAGTTTGTATCGGAATCCAAGGGAACGACTTCAGCCAATTCTGTTTACACAGACAGGCGGTTAAACTTGAACGTGAAATGAAATTTTGTTTGCTAATAATGTATTAATAAAACGCGCGACTCGTTGATATGATTGCGATACCAAACAATTTCTTATTGGGTTTGATTTTATTGAACGAGGTTGTTGAAGATAATAAAATTACACTGATTTGCGTTTTATTTAGTATTTTTTGTAAGAAATATCTATTACGAAAAAAGTGTACAGAAAAGTGTCACAATATCAGAAAACATATTTTGAAAAAAAAAATTAAAACCGCATATCGTGAGTACCCGTAACATATTAAAATAGTATATAAAATATAATCCATGCGGTTTAATATACGCATTTAGATAATATTGATAAAGCCTTTAATTCTATCGAGTATCGAGACATGGCCTTTTAACGATACCAGATCTACTATTGGTACATCGAGATGTTGAAGTGTATGTAAGCATGAAAGCAATTCAAATGCAACGGGGATTCAGACAAGGTGGAGAATATAGGTGCTCGAGTGACGGTTAGGTAAAAGCAGCACAGGTCACCGCTGAGTAGATGGACCTGAAGAAGTCAGCGATGAATTTTAAGGGCTTAAGACTGATTGGGGACCAATTAGGGGAGGCCTAGTAGCAGTGAACCCCAAAAGACTGATGGATGGATAAAGAGATCTAAGTGACTATAACTAGAACCATCGAATAGTCTGATATATAGGTACTATTTACATTTGTTTTTACTTATATAAAAATATTCCGCAGATTTTTTTTAATAAGATGACAAAGCCCTTTGCTAAAAGCTAGTAAGGTACTGTTAATCAAATCTTAAAAATATTATTCTTCAGTTAAAACACTCTACTTGAATACTCAGGATACCTTGAAAATTGTAAGAATTTAAAATGTTCAACATTTTTTTCTTATGCAGTTCATGCATTTTCTTCTTATGCATTATGAAGATGCAATAACTCGACAAAGTTAACGTATATAAAATCTTTGTAAAACATTTTAAACGTATTCCATTTTTAAAAGCATATGCTTACGCAAATCCTAAGTGCTATACCTTTTCACATCTTACTTACTGAGATGATGTTTATTATACACCAGTTAGTTATTATAATATGAAGCATCAATATAAACGTTAGTAGGAAGAAGGCTTTCATCATCAATGATGCTTTTAATTACTTTTTGTATAGAAATACCTATTGAACAAATTGCTCTAGAGCATGGTACAGTAACCGAGTTACGGTCTCATCGACGCTAACGCGGGTATGATGATGATAAATTTACATTCTATGTCACGGGCCAACCACCGGCTTCGTAGATTTTAAACGTTGCGTGTATCCCGCTCCTTAATCTGCGCCCCATTAACGGGAATCATTAATCATAGTTTTAATAACAATTTAACCCCAACTAGATTAATATATCTTCATCTATTCACGTGCTCCGAACGACGGCGGAACTTATCGAGCTTTATCATTCAAATTCCGAGCAAGACTCATACAAAGTCGTGGCCGCAACAAATGCTCATTCTTTTTACCGTTGCCCCATCGCATTAATGAATTCGAGTGCAACTGTTACAAATGTAGAATTCGGCTTTTGTTGTTTACCCATTGTGTACAATTAAACGTGGAAAGATGTAATAATCTCGAATGTCTCTTTGTACTCTTTAACGCGACAGACACATGCGGGGTCATAATAAATAATAACGCGTTGTCGGTGCGAACATTTATGTCCTACAATGAATTGAATGTCAGGTTTAAATGTAGGGTTGTACATATTAAGTTGAGCGTACGCTGTGTGCAACGATCGCTAAAATTCGGGGTGTACCATTATTTATTACACTATAATATTTTGTTGCAGTCCACAGTCAATGGCGCTTTTTACGAATTATTTTTTATCAACGGCCAAAACGGTTCATTATATCGCATTGATGGGGTTGATACTCGCTTTATTTGTTTATGTTTCTCACGGATTGTTCCTAGTCGTGCAGTCGTAGATTATGTCGGGGATAAAATGAAATGTTATTTAAAATATCCTTACGTATATAATATTAGTAAATATATAAGTAAAGTCAATTTTTAATAACTATGATATTATGATAATAACTTCCATCAATTCTTCACGGCTAAACAAAGTTTGTCACCGCAGTGGCTATTAATGTAACATAGGAAGACATTGCTATCCATTACCGAGATTTTAGCCCTTGGTTATCTCCTACAAAATCTACGAGAAAAAAGCGACTATAAAGCGAAACTACACGTCACATACAATAATTACTTATCAAATACCTAATAAAATACTAAAATTAGTCTATATTCTTGGAAAATTAATTAAAGTACAATTAGCCTAATTTAGCATACCTACAAATATTTTTTCAAGACATTCAAAACGAGAGCAACGTAGTTCAATTATTTAAGTACATACTATTATTAGTTTCCATCAACAAATCAACGCAAACTAAGCGATATTCTATTTAATACCCATTTAACGTCCCGTTTCTAAGCAATAAAAATTGTTAATAACATTCGACTGAATACACAGCCATAAATGTAACAGTTTACCCGCGCGGGCTAATTATAAGTCTAAAATTACACGGAACCGCGAGGGGAATAATAGAATCACAGCATGGAAATCGACGGAGATTGCCTCCTGGGGCAAAGCCCTAAATTATCGGTTTGGCCTCAAGCTATTTAGCGACATGTAACTTTATTCGCTAATAAGCCGTGTCGATTGTTGTCTAAATGTAATAATATATTAAGTAATTCTCGGGTTTAGAACGATTTTGCCATATGGCTTCGAATCGATTTCCCAGCAGGACTTCTTTTGTGACGATTGCTTTCAACCTAGGAATTGGAAGCGAGTCGGCGATTTTCAATCGAGACCTATTACAGAAATAGGGGACGTCTGTGTAACGGTTTTATTTACATTCTTGCTAGTGGCTAATTGACTTTTGGAATCAATGAATACTATATACCACTATAGTTTTTGTGTGACTTCTAACTATAGCAATAACTTACTTAATGGGACTATGATGTCTTGATTCGTCAGAAGCCTGGGAGGTAAATGGTACAATTAAAGTATTTTATGCACTGTTTGCACTTTGCGAAACTATCTTAAAGTACAAATTAGCACAACAGTGAACCAAATATAGAGGTACCAGGTAAAGTACCATGTAATAGGAGGCAAATTCTACTTTGAGTTAATTACAGATCCTTAAAATCCAAAAAGACGAAAAGGTACACTAAACAAAAAGTTTTTCGTCTTCAAGCTTTTCATTTTTTCCGTATCTTTCTTTTGCTTCTGCCTTACTTCTATGTTCAATCCTACTGATATCGAGTTCAGTTCACACAATGACAATTTCAGAACAATAAGCGTCTATAATATTCTGAGTGTATGCGTTCACAACATGTGTGCGAAAGCGCTAGTGCGGACCCACTGCGCTCACCCTCGCGTTTCATTAAATACGTTTCCGCATATCACGCACTATGTCATTTCCTCTTAGTGATGGGCCCATTTTAAAGTATTGTTATACTGTCGATGATACTTCCATAAAATAACTGTTTATATTAATTGCATTACATATGTCAAGTCTTCAGTTGATTACAAATGTATTTAAATTTTATATCGGGTGGCGCAAAAGTAATCATCCGGTGTTACTTGGCTGTATTTGTTTTTAATAAATGATTAACTTTATTTTTTGTTGCATTGTATTTGTCTTATGTCTATTTGTAACCGATTTGTTTTTTTTCGTTAAGTAGAAAAAGTAAAATGTACCCACTGGTCGCCGCTAGAAATGCGCCCATTCGGGGCCGATTTATGGCTATTTCCGTCACTCTTACCCAGAAATTTTAAGAAACCACGCAAAAAGAAGTCAGCAACAATTGAATCAGGTGATATTACGGTCAATACAAACCTCAAATTCTTAATTCAAATTTCTATAAATCAGATTAGGTGACCCGAAAATCCTTTTTTAAGCAGTATAGCGATTTATGTCGTATTGATGTGTTTTTTGTATCTGTTTACTTCACAAATATCAAAGCATAACTGACCTTTACCGACATTCAGTATAGCAAAAATTATACCATCTTTCGGTACGGTGATTACTTTTGCGCTACCTTGTATTATCATTATTAAGGACTTTTCAACTTATACTTACTTATAAAGAGACTTCTTTACTGACTGATTCGTCATCGCAGAACCTAAACTACTGAAACTATAACAATGAAATTTAGACAACGCTCACCTTTTTACCCGACTGCGTCAGAAGAAGAGTAGTGTTTTCACGCGTATGTATGTATGTATATATGTTTGTTTGTATGAATGTCTATTTCTTTGGCACGCGCTACAGTCTAAACGGCTAGACGGATTATGACATATCATTCAAATCGTCTCAGTTTGGAAAGTGATATAGGCTATATTATTTAAAAAAATGGCGCCACAAATACGGGAAAAGGGGGTGTCAGATGAAAGCTAGTAAATAGAACATCCTAAATATATAACATAAGTAGTTTATTGTTTAGTAACATAAGTTTTATTGAATATTCGCCAGTTTCGAAGCAAGAATTATTTAAATATTTATTTGGTATTGTAGTTACAAATAATAAACCTATTTCACTATTTTTGGAAAATTAACTCCTTAAGGGATTAATCATTAAGCACCTTCCGTTCATAACCACAACAACTACTTATTATCTTTTTTCTTAAATCAATCTGTACTTCGTCAAATATTAATATGCTATTGCTATGAATTTATTAAATATTTAACCCCACAAATTACTACTGAAAACATAAAACGTAATATTCATTTGTTAAGATAATAAAATAACTCATCAATTTTGGTGAAGTAGTTTTATCGAGTTTTATATTTACATGCATTTGATGTTTATACTACATGCAGATTATTTGAAATCCATTTTACTAATACACATTAATGTTATCGATATCGATATTGAGTATAATTATTTGCAACACTATTTGCGTAACCATGGGAAGCTATTTGCGGATTCAATCAAATCCACAGAATGTAATATTATCAGCTTAAAACATTTTGCCTCTGTACTTGTTCTCCTTTAATGATGAAACTTTATTAATGAAAATTAAACATTGCATTCGAGTTAAAGTGGATAATAGTATGTACAGTAATTGTGTAGTTAAACAAATAGAACTATTTGTTTAAGTAGCATAATAATGTATGAGGAGTTTGGAAATTACTTCAATTTGGTTTGTGGTTTTTTGATGACGTAATCTTCCTCTATTACAACCACGCGAGTATTCACTATTATACTATTATTTAACCACCATTGCCTACTTTTTATTAAGACTTTACTAACATTTTATTCTTGATTTTATCTTACAGTTGCCAAAAATAACCATTAAAATGAAAAAAATATGAATAAATTAAAATTTAAAATATATGGATAACATTTTTTATAGGACTCAATCAAATCAGTATCATATTAAAAAATAATACTATTAAAAAACCAGACACGTGTGAGTCAAACACGCGCACGATGGCTTCCGTACCGTTAACTATAGTAACACGGCAAAATAATCACAGTTTTTGTATGGGATCCCCTCTCAAATATTTATTTTATTCTGTTTATTGTTCTTCTAGCGGCAACAGAAATATTTCATCTGTGAAAATATCAACTGTCTAGCAATCACGGTTCATGAGATGCCTGGTGACAGACAGAGAGACAGACGGACAGACGGACAGACGGGTAGATGGACAGACGGACATTGGATTGGAGTATATAGTTCCTTTTGGGTACGGAACCCTAAAACAGTGCTCCGCCCTTTAAGTTCTAGGTTTAACTGAAAGAAACGATGAGGTACCAATGAAGAAAAACTTTTCCAGAAAAGTGCACGACCTACGTGTAAACCCTAAATTCTTTTAATTTTGATTATAACTTGATAATGATATTTCAATATATACTTAGTCCTCGTAAGTAGCATTGCATTTGTGATTGATTTCAAAGTATTCCTGTTCTATAAGAAGATTGTTGTTGATGTCTATCCGCAGCAACAACCAAATACCGACGTTCCAATCTTATAAAAAAATAAGAACAGCTAAATCCGAATGTATTGTAACTTCAGATACAATATATTGGATATATTTTTACAAGGATTACATACAATTTATACGCAATCCGACATATTCAAATATCAATTTCGCAAACAGTCTCATTCCGTACGTAACCATAGAGATCGGTTACGCCCAAACAATATTATCATCCCTACAACGGCTGGGTCATTGCGTATTACGGGGGTTGATTGGCTGGCAACTGCCGACTTTACAATGCATTTATCTATTCACCAAATTGGTTGTTACACAGATTTCGGGAATTGTTTAAATTTCGGTTCCCATGCCTTTTGATTACAGTGGGCTTGGGACTAGTTAGTGTTGCCATGTTTAATGGTTTAAGAGGGACTTTCCAACTTCTATTTTAATACTTATATGATAATATGAGTAACAAAAATAAACTAAAAATAAAAAACACCTTATTTTATTACTTTTAGTAATAAAATAATGTACAAGCAATAAAAGTCGTAATTATGTAAGTAATGTCAGTACTCCATGGGATAAATATTATTTATTATGGTGATAGCTTGAGTAATGTAATATTTATCATAGATAGATAGAACGCTAAAATATTTTTAATATAAAATTTGCTTCTTACTTTTTCTGTCGTTGTTGAACAATCAATAACTGATTGTTTTTATCAATAAATAATTATTTTCTTTATTACAGATGTTTTCATTATAGTTTCCTATAATTATACTTGTATTTCAAAACCATCATTCTCTTAAATTCCAAATTCCAAACTCTAAAATTGTCTGGTGAATTAGTGCTTATATTAAACTCTAATTTCCAAAACTAAAACTAATATAACATAATTTTGTTGGCTTATATTATATTTCGCTTCCAATCCCGAAATATCTCATATTCAGCTTGGATTTAATATTTAAAATATTTCACTCCCTCGTTTATGAGGTTACGAGTCGCGTGAGGAGTCTCCATATCTATTTATGGTCTCAATGGCTTTGCTTGTTTTAGTGTTTTGTTATTAGTGTAATTTGAACGACTATTAAAATTATGACCAGCCGGCACAAGTGGAAAAGCCTAAAAATAAGCCCGTAAATTTAATAATATCTAGACTCGTTTTATTTTTAATATCATTTCTGTAATTTGAACGAAGAGCAATTAATTAAAAACTTTTTTTTCGGTTTTATATTGTTTTATAGCGTTCTTGTTTTTTTTGACTTCGTCGTGCGCGTTGGATAGGTGACCGCTATTGGTTGTAATTCAACCGTAGTTCATAGATGTTATCATACATTGCGTTGTCATCGTTGGATAACAGTTAATCTTATTAAAACATTATGGTTGATTTTTTATGTGTAATGCCTTCGTAAAAAAGCAACGTAATTAACCCATAAAAATTGTGTAGAAGCCAACCCGATCTAGAGAATAACTCACCCCATAGAGAAGCATTAAACGAAGTGTCCATCAAATAACGTGTGATCAATTCATTAAAAAACAATGTAACATAAATAACATTTTTAGATTAAAGGGGTTCTTTTAAAGTTATTTTCAAGGTTCTTTTAATGAATGTGTCAAAGATGTAGGTAATATTTCAACTGAACCCACCAAGGTGGCATGGTAGCGACGCATGTTCGCTTATGGGTCTTTTACCATTATTTTGCAGCCTATTGTATATAAACAAACAAAAGGCAACAGTATAAATTCCTGGATTAAGTTTATTGCTAGTAACACGTGAACGCTTGATACGAGAATGTTTAAACAGTTGAATACTAATTAGTGTGTTGAGACCACCGAAGTCGTTTTTTCCATTTCCGACTTCTATTCATAAGACTAGTTTAACAGCCGAGTAAATGTGTGAAGATACATCAAAAAACAATTCGTTGATGTAAGTAAGTACAATTTAATTATATACATGTGCACTGATAAAAAAATATTCATTATATTTTTTATAGTATCGGTGTAAAGGTGTATTTAGAATAAAATGTTTTTCGTATATTTTATTTAATTTAAACCTATAAATATAATGATCTACACTAATATTATAAATCAGAAGAGTTTGTTTTTTTGTTTGAACTTGCTAATCTCATGAACTACTGGTTCGAATTGAAACATTATTTTTGTGTTGAAGATTCCATTTATTGCGATAGGCTATACGCTATATAACATCACGCTATGTTTGTTTGTATTTTTTTCTTATGTAGTAGCGGGTGAAACCGGAGTCCAGAGCTAGTTACATAAATAAAATAATAAGTTTGTGACAAAAATATAGCTTAAACGTTTATAATAACTTCGCTAATTACTACGACATCATACATTTTACATTCCATAGTAAGATTTTGGTAAGTACAGAGATTAATTAATTAATTTTACGAAAATAACTTTTCGCTTTCGAACTTCCATCTTCCACGAGGAATTTAGCAATAATGACTAACTACGTGCTCCGGAGACATTAGTAAATCCGAATTTGTCCCAAAATTAGTAGTTATCGGACAAAATTTGCCGGAATAACATTTTCGTCTATTCCGGCAACCACCGCAATCCAGAATCATAATTGCAATTTCCACATAGCCAAAATTACCGGAAATAAAACTCATTTTGCGATAATGTCACTTAGTTTTAAATTTTTGTGCGGAACAGTTAGTGTTCCGCACAAAAATTTAATGCAATATCTATGTTCGAGTCTTTTTATTCTGTCTAGCCATGTCTCTAGAGACAATTTTATTCTCTGATGAGGCTAAAAAACGTAATTCTCTCTTTTTTGATTCAAAAGATAGGCGCCGACGTCGCTAATACGTTATAGACATTTAATGATTATGTGTGCCCATCAAAATCCTGCATTCAGTACAATTATCGGTTTGTCACGCTACGACCAATTAAATGTTTATGGAAATAAATTGAATCGCTTCAACAAGACCTTGACCAGTTTTTTTTACTTTTACCTTTTAAGGGGTCCGTGTCTCAATGAATCCAATTAAGAGAAGTCAAGGCAAGATAAATCGTTCTGAAGTAATACTTGTCTTGGGGCGTTTATAAAAAATGATGTGAGTGAATTTAGACCGACACCATGAAGTTAGGTATATGTAACAAGTTCTTCATAAAGGTAGAACGTAACATCGAAAACTTTATAGACTGTGTAAAGCCGGCTGATTTCCTTCCTTGCGGTTGCGGCAGCGGCCCACAGCCCGCAAACATCCATGTATTGGATGGTATGCAATTAAATCGCCTGGTTCTGTCCGTTTTAGATAGATCCAGTTAGTTAAGGATCATGAACAAATCGAGCACTTGTCTCAATACAATTCAGAAAGTGATAACAAGTAATATTGTTAAAAAATATTATAAACAAGAAACCCGACTGATTAAAACAATTGTTTGCCTTCAGTTTCAATTCACTGTCAAGTCGTCCCTTCCCTTCCTTTTTTTCGTATTTACAGGCGCCATTTTTTAAATATTATATAGCATAGGCTATATATTATTAAAAAAGAGCATCGCACTATAACCTAACCCGATTGTAATAGTATGTCATATGTCAAGCCGTTTGGGCTGTAGTGCGTGCCAAATAAATTGACATACATACATACGCTCGAAAAACATTACTCTCCTTTTGACGCAGTCGGATTGTTGGTTCTTCAAAGTATCTCAACACCGATTCATCTAACTTTACACAACGCCATCTAGTACACCATAAGTGAACCGTATTTGTTATGATTATGATAGGTGAGTAAATAACGTGTCACACACAGACAGACACACATACACACACACACAAGTATTCGTCATAATAAATTATACAAAATAATCATATATTACTGAATAAAGTATTTTAAATAAATATGATCTTAAGTATATTTTGCCAATGTACCAGATTTGTATTATAACCGTAGCGATGGTAAACAATAATTTGAAAATAATTTGAGTTTCATAATATATATATTTTTCTCGCAATATTTTGGGTTTAATTTGATTTTTATATTCAATTCCATGACCAATAAAGCAACAGAGTTAGAAGTTTTTCTTTTTTATTTATTACGCCAAGAAGTACAACTTTTTAAGTGCCTACATAAGTACATTCACTTGATATATTTCTAAATTTTTAACTTTTTCTGAAAATAAAATTTCAAGACTTCGCTTCGACGTTGAACTTTTTTAAATTAACAAAAAAATTTGACTAATTTCCAATTATAATTACATTACTCGTATTATGTGTACAAACGTGATTTTTCGAATTGCCTTAACTGTGTGTCTACTTGGGATAACGTTAAGAAATAATTGAGAGCTGAGTAATACGGGATGGCTCCATCTCGCTGTTAAATATTTACATGCACGAAACAAGTTTCGTAAGTCAATATTAGGCGTTCCATACAAATGAATACATTCTGACACAATGGGGCTTCCATTTTGACCGCTGTCTATGTTTGCACTCACAATTCTCGCTACGGCTTATGCCACCGAAGTAGGTAACATCCTTCACCTTTTTCGTTTTATGGTCGCCTTGAACGAGTATGTTAAAGGATATAACAAGAAATTATTATAAAAACAAAAGACCCGACTGCTAAAACTGAATTAGCTGTCAGTTTTTTTAATTTTTGTTTTTGTGATAATATATTTAATTTAATGCTTTTTGTGAGTATTTGTTGTCAAAATGTATTACAATATATGTATTTCTAAAACGCTTTATTTACAAGCATTTATTTAAACCGCATATTATTACGATAGTAAAGAAGTCGTCTCTTCCTCCATATTTTTCCTATTTATAGGCGCAAATTTTAAACTATTCTAATGACATATGTCACAATCCGTCAATATATTTGGGCAGTAGCGCGTGCCAAAGAAATACAAACATATGCTCGTAAAACATTACCTTCCTTGTGATGCAGTCATGTAAGAATCACACATCATTAGACATAATTTTATTA
>MOOZ01000706.1:137329-154359 GCA_002930495.1 Cecropterus lyciades | reverse complement strand
TATATATGTTAGGTTATATCCCAGACGTTCCTGTAGTTCCGGGAATAGGATAGGACTACGGTATCCCCTGCCT
Organism: Cecropterus lyciades; assembly: GCA_002930495.1. Taxonomy (NCBI): domain Eukaryota; kingdom Metazoa; phylum Arthropoda; class Insecta; order Lepidoptera; family Hesperiidae; genus Cecropterus; species Cecropterus lyciades. The sequence continues at coordinate 154,286 of MOOZ01000706.1, read as the reverse complement.
GTCGTAAGAGGCGACTAAAAGGGGTTTCCAGGGTTGCGGGCGGCAAGAGTGGGACCTCGAACCATTCAGCCAGTCGACCCCGAGAAGGACAACGGTATGTGTGGTCGCATATTGTCGTAAAGACCAGACGGTGCGGTGGGCCCAACCGCTCACCTAGGTGGAGCCCGATGGGGCAACGCGCTCAGAGGACTCCGGTTGTATTCCTCTGGAGATCCCGGAGTCTACTTCGCAGCGCCGAGGACGGCCACCGGGGGAGTTATAGAGCGGTAAAAATTACACATAACCTGGCGTCTATGTGTGTTCTATTTCTATGGGAAATCACATGTCATATTAGATTTAAACGTATACGTGTAATGAATTAAAATATTACATATCATATAATTCCTATATATTTTGTGGATACGAGGCTTCTCTCATACATTCTCAATATATGAACATCAAAACACATAATTCCACTTTACGTTAGGATTTATGCGTGACCAACGACGTAAAGCACTAAAGTACAAATCATATTGATTTATTCTCCGAGAATTTGTATTACCATTTTCTAAAACTACATTTTATTATTTTACGATTAATAAATTGAGTTTTATAACAAAAAGAGCTTTCATTTTAGAAAATTATACATTGAACAATAACCCGATAATCGGACGCTACAGGTTTCAAAACCAAAAAATAATCTATTTGTGAATTGTTTGTTTATAGGTATATACATTTTACGGTAAAAATATTATAGCGCTCATTCTGGTACTGAAAAATTCTCTGCTAATATTTGTATAAAAAAAATTGTAAATTGTACACATACTTATAATATAATAAATAACCTTTAATTTGGAAGCTTCAAATTCATAGTATTGCCGACAAAATTAGGAAACTAATTTGGATTTAAAACAAAAACCGGCCAAGTGCGAGTCGGATTAGCAGGCAAAGGGTTCCGTAGCATCATCATAAATAAAGTTATATGATAATAAATAAAGTTGACTAGTTTTCCAACTACCAACATAAGTTTGTTTTTCATAGTATTTCTGTGAATTACAAAGTTATTTTATTCGGTTTTTGAACAAGTGCAACAACAAATTTTTCCTTGACATCTACAACATATGTTTTATCCAGATTTTTCACTTCCTTAAAAATTAGAGGGGGGGCGGACACAAATTGTTTTAGAAACCTCAATATCATTTTTGAAGACCTTTCTATAGACACCCCACTCGTGTAAGTAAGATGAAATTTATTTTACATCGAACTGAAACCCAAAGGTTTCAGTTCTATGTACAGGGAGCACCCGGTAAATTAAATATATTTTTTTATTTTTATAGGTAATTCGGAAATCGGTTTACAGAATACACTTACCTACCAAGTTTCAACTCTGTAGTCTTAATAGTTTCCGAATAAAGTGGCTGTGACATACGGACAGACGGACAGACGGACGAACAGACAGACATGACGAATCTATAAGGGTTCCGATTTTCGCCATTTGGCTACGGAACCCTAAAAACTTGAGCATGTGGCCACCAAAAATATCCTTACTATGACTTACAAAGCTCTAGCGAAATCTATCATAAACTATTGCATACCAGCCAGGGGTGGCGCTGCTAAATCTCGTTTAATTATATTAGACAGAGCTCGGAGAGCATTACTAAAAGTTATGTTTTTTAAACCTATCCGTAACCCAACATTTAAACTTACTAACTAAGAGAGTTATTTTAGAATTACTTACCACTAGCCAAATTTACATCTTATGTTGTATTATTGGAACTCATCGACAATTACCGTTTAATTCCCAATTGACACATAAACGTATAAAACATGCTATCTTTAACGCACAAAAAGTGAACACCAAATTTAGAAGTAAACAATTCTCCTCACAATCCATAAATCTTTATAACTATTTAAATATCACACTGAACATATACTTACTCATTGACTTGTATCAAATTGAAACGTATTATGACCAGACATCTTATAACTTTAACTTATAGTAAAACCGGACAATTAATGAACTAGTATCAAGGTGTACATACACAATCACGCATACAAACATTCACACACTCACGTATACATATACTCACACACGTGCATACATACACATACAAATAAACATACAAACTTATTCTATGAAAGTTGTTTTTCTTTTTGTTCATTGTTATTATTTTTCGCTTATGTAATCTTAAATATATACTCGTACATATAGTATCTATAACTGTACCCGAGGAGGTTTAGAGCGGGGCACCCAGTAATACGGCTTCACCCAGTACAGGGGCCCCTTTCTATTTGCTGTAACAATAAAATGTAATGAATAAACTATAATAATAATATTTTTATTTTAATAATTATTTTACTTCGACCAGACTTTAGAGTAGAGTATAATAGCTCAGACGTATGAGTACAATTTGGGTATGACCGGCTCCAGACATACCAATGATATTTTTTATGATGGAAAAAGCAAACGAGCATGAGTCCACTTGATGGGACATGATGGGACATTAAGTGGACATGGACGCCCATGGACATCTGTAAGGAACTTCGCCTAGAACAGGGGTTCTATCTGAAGTCGATCACAGATGCGTTGCTACTTCTGAGGACTCGGCTGGTCGCCTCATATATAAGTGAGCCGGCAACCCGGCCGTGAACCCTTCCAGCGAAACGCAAGAATTACTCCACGCTAGAAATAGGTTTTCAAGCAATAGTCTCAGATTTTTCAAAGCAATGTTCTTATTAATATTCTAATCGACAAACTTGTAATAAGTAAACATATTATGTACGTACGTATATTTTATAAAGGCGTAAAACCATTTGTGGTTCGACTTCGTACCTATTTTTAACCCCAGAGGCAAAAAGAGTGTTAGAAGTTTGACTGCTATGTCTGTCTGTGTGTCTGTGTAGTCTGTCTGTTGACACGTAGCTCCTAAACGGGTGAACCGATTTGCATGCGGTTTGTACGGCGGAAATTGTACTACAATATCGCGGCGGAGTACCGCTAAGTTTAGAGACTAGATACCTACCTAGCTAAAATAAAATAGGGAGATCAGATAATCATCACGTTCACATGCCTAACAATTTAAATCTAGTAAATAAATAGATAGTCAATCGAATAAAGGGTCTGACTAAGTTAAGCGGTATCCTTCGCCGTGACGTTGTAGTACAATTTTAACGGGCAAATGTTATATTTCTATAATTAAAATATAGGTGTAACTCGCTCGTATTTGATGGCTCATCTATAAATATTATTTTAACCTTTTAAATGGTTGCTCACGTATCTTTATAGCGTTGGGGGTTTTTAAACTTTAGATTTTATTTTATGTCTAATAATAGTGGTGTTAAGCGCTGCCGTGTTATGATCTGGAGGTTGTGATAAAGGAGGATTTTATCCAAGCAGTTCCAACATAGTCTTCAGGATAGCAACGCATCTGTAGCCAACCTTTGGTAAGACTGAACTATCTGGGGTTGATTACTCCATTATTGGTCATTTACCATCAGGTGGCTTGCATTCTTGTTTGTCACTTCCATATTATAAAAAAGTACATGATTGTGATAAAATTAGAATAATATTAAATGCTGAAATTTTCAACTATTTTACATATTACGAATCTGTATATTAATGTACTTACGTACATATATACCTGAAGGTTAGTAAGTCTTAATCATAAAAATGTGCAGATGACAAAAAAAAATCCAATAAAAGTTTTGTGGATTCAAAAGTGATTATTGTTTTTAAATATCACTTACAATATAAATTTGTCAGCATTTTTCGCGGATTTTCAGCTACAAAAGAGCAAGCTGACGCCATACTCTTAGCGGGGCTAACCCAGTTTGTTGTGTTTAAACGCTTCTTTTCATTATATCCCCTACCACGACACAAAAAAATCCACTATTTGTTTTTTCCAATCATTTCCAAATTTTCAAAACTGTTTAACATGAATATTAAAATTTCGCTAACTCTTGCGTTTCTCATGATATGCAGTATCCCAAGCGAAATTACATAAACTAGTAGTAGTCGGGTTTAGCAGAAAAACTGCATAAAATTGCGGTACTATGATACACTCTTCAAACAAAAAAATAAACTTGTTAATCATTTACTTGTTATATAAACATATCTGTATATATACCTAACTAAATAAAAAAGGCCTATAGGACATACATATAACAGGCTGCTGCGATACTTCAAGTCCCCTTTATTTGTAAACCTTTCGGGTTTCTTCTTTAATCGGCATAGAGCTCCATATATCTCATAGTAGTCTGGAAATACCTAGCTGTAAAGTCAGTATAAATTTTGCTTAAATCATATTTTTTTTAATGTGCTAAAACCACACTTATAGTAGTGGTAATAAATAGCAAGACTTAGCTGCAAAGAGGTCAATGGAGCCCTTTGATCCGCGCTCTCACCTGCGCCCTCGAGTGCCTGGTCTTTGCGGACTAGACACTTCAGTGTACTTAGCCCGACCTACGATGTTTACTTTTGTGGTTCTCTCGATACATACTAAGCTTTTGTGCCTACTTTGATAGATGTATGAAACCGTTTAATGGAAACAAAGTCGTCTAGTCGATATATATCTTAATACCATTAATGGATTTATCCATTTGATTATGAAAAATTTAATGGATACCACTTATGGTATCCATTAAAATTTTAATTTTATTGAAAATTCTGTTTACTTAGCGCCCAAGTGATTCTTAGACAATTGAGAATAGATTAAAATTTAAATACTATTTCCTAGTGTAAGCTTTTTTCTTTTTTTTTGACTACCTGAGAAGTAACGTTAAAAATTGGATATCAGTATAGTATAGTAATCGAATCAAGTGTCTAGAAAATTTAATGAATACATCCGTAATGGATAGACTTTCTGACGATATGTAGAGCGCAATGGTTATATACTAATTTGCTACGCAGAAGACGTTCTATTTGTCAGTCATGTAGATGGTGGTAGAAGTGTAGTTCAAGCAGGGAAGTGCCACCGCCACTACCTATTTCTAGCGTGAAGCAGTTCTTGCGTTTTGTTGGAAGTGTGTGGTTGCCGAACTTATATAAGTTCGGCAACCACACGATGGTCTCACGATGATCTCAGTACTCGGAAGTAGCAACGCATCTGTGATCGACTTAAGATAGAACTCTTGTTCTATATGAAGTGGCAGTAACCTGCCACCCATGGACATGTGTACTTACATACCATCAGGACTTACCATCAGGTGGACTGCATGCTCATTTGCTATTTTATGTAATTTGATAAAAAAAGATACATAAATTATGGATTTAAACTTCGCCTGTCGTGCATTTAGGCGCTTATGTACTTATTTGTTTTTACGTGTGTCCAATGCTACAGAAAAAATAAGATATTATAAATGTTATAAATATTATATGTTACATTTAAATTCAATGTGAGTTCTTTATAAGTGTAATAAAATTTAACAAGTAACATCCAAGCTTAGGAAAGGGATCAAACCAAAAAACTAAAGCATATACCCCAGGTCATAAATCCTCAACTTATTTGTCGGGCATGTATTTTGTAAGCATTATATTAAAAACTGTGAACCAAAGCTTAAACTTGAGATCGAGGGTCTCTATAACTCTTTAGAGGAACGGAATCGAAATATTTTTAAATAAACGTGACTTCACAATCCACGTACGGTCTTTACGTCCGTTAATATTTACGCCTCCCATATATTTCCCTTTATACAAGGAGACATGTTTTTGTTAAATATTTGTGAATCTTTTGAATGTGATGCCGATAAAGGGGTGTTTGTATTTCAAGCGCTCGGTCCCTATTTAAATGATAATAGTGGTAGAAATTTATTTGGTCATAAAACACGAGTGTTACCGGTCAGGATTATGACAAAGGTTTTATTGCGGGAGTGGTAGTAAATTGTACTTGAACTGTCAAGATTTCGTATGTCTCAGTTCGACGGTGCGGGAAATTTTTCATACATTTTTTTATGGAATAAAGTAGTTTTTTAGTAAGCAAAATACTTGGCTTTAAGCCTGTGCCTATATACATCAGTAACGGACACTTAAACATACACAGAAAAAATGTGTTACTATCCTAAATAAGTAACTACTCAGGCTACCTATTAAGATCAAGATAATTTTGAAGTAGGTTTGAATATGACCGGTGACACAATAAATGAACAGATTGTTCATATTTAAAGTCTTATCTTATCTTATTTAGTAATATTAAGAAGGTGAAAGAGTATGAGGATGTATATGTATGTTTGTTACTCTTTTACAGATTTCGCTAAAATTCAGCACATAGATAGTGTATGACCTGGAGTAATACGTGAGATACTACGTGGTAATCGTGGCCGAAGCGAACAAAGCTGCGGGAATAAGATAGTACATAACGCCGCTGGAATAAGTTAATATTAACATCTACATATCTAATGTACAACTAAGTCAAAATGTTTACTAAGATTTAACAAGGGTTAATTTGTATACTACATACTGTACCTAAAGAATAAAAAAATAATTCATTAATACTCATACTAGTCTAAGTATGTACCCGTATAAATAAGAAATCGCGTTTACTATTAAAAACTCTTCTTTATAAACAGACCTTGTATCGAATGACATTTAGTGACACATGACCTTCACTGCTATCATCAAGAACCCACTAGTTCACGTATCCGTCATCTTCAATTACATTTCATTGATACTTAGCAAATATAAAAATCAAACGCTATCCTGCTGTGTCATAGCTATGTTATTATCAATTTTCGCAGACAAATATACGATTTATAGCCAATTTAAAACCGATAAAAAATTTATATCGAAGATCCGTTTTATAACCTTTTCGATATACTAATTTATGTTCTACGAAACTCCGATAATGAAACAGGTATAAAAATGGTTTACTTTGGTATCGATGAAAAAATAAATACTTGGCATTAAATAAATTAGAGGAAATTTGTAATAATTTAAACTTTATAAAAACAATCGATAAATATTTTTAAAATGTATAGTATCTCACCTTGTTCGAAATAGGTTTTAAGTTATGTAATGTTCACCATTAATTCAAATCATGTCTTAGGCTTTGGTTATGTTGGTGTTAAAAATATTAACATATTTTATAAAGAAGATCCAAAATATTTACTAAAAAGAACTTAAGTGATAGATATTAATTACAGTTTAAAAAAAAATATTTTAGGATAAAACGTAATACTTATTATACGTTATATTCTATTGCTATCGAATTAAATGTGTTGAATAAGACACCGTTATGAATTACCACATATAAATTATATCATTCTTTATTAATAAATATCTGTTTTGATCGTCAATTCAGATTTTTACTTCTAAAACGTAAAATTAACGTACTATTTTGCGTTGGATACAAATACCGTGGGCGGCAGCGACCATTTAACATCAGGTGGGCGCAAAATAAACCATAAAACCTGCAATAAATTAAAACGTGTTAAATAAAAAAAGTTTTGTTATCTATTTTATTTTAAAACATTCATAGAAGTGGCAATCAGAATAGAGCTGACAAGAAAGGGTTTACTGCAAACAAAATATAATTTTATCTTTCCGGCACAAGTACAATAACTGCTAAACTTTCCACACCATTTCATTTTAGGTAACTTTTTACCAAAGCAAACGAAACGAAAGACCAACTAGGCATATCGCTAACGACAACGTTAAAGGATATCCCACATATAATATTTAAATACATCTCGTAATGCTACGAGGAGTTCAAAACTGCGTACAATAAGCAATTTGAGTCGGCGTAAAAGTGGCCGTTGTTGTCTTAATTTAGTACAATCATTATGCATATTGCATGCCTCACTTGCCTCTGTTTCTCGATAAACAGTGCTCGTTTTCCGCCGAGTTTTCCCTTTCCCCGGTTTTTTATTATTAAGGGCCGCATTTACCTGAGGATGTAAATTCTGGCTGTACACTCGGATACACAAGGCAGAAAAACCATTTAATTCGGCTATTTTTATAATTTTCCTTCTTGTTCGTTTCTTTCGTAGAAATAAGTTTTGTGCGGTAAATTCATTCTTAGATTGTTTTGTTCGAGTTAGTTGTAGATATTTTGTTAGATAGTTGGTTTTTATGATATACTAGCCGGTTTTTTTTTTATTTTAAACATGTTAAGTTGGTACGGCACTGTTAATAGACCAAGCAATTTATGTACGTTTTGTTGTATTTTCGAGACGACAACACAACGCAAAATAAATCATACTTCTCCGAGGCATTCCATCTTAGTCCTCAGGGGTAGCAACGCATCTGTGGCTAACCTTAGGTGAGACTTTGATTTTACCTAGGGTTGACTACAGATGTCTATGGGCGGCAGTAGCCACTTGCCATAAGGTGGGCTGCATGCTCGTTTGCTACTTCCATAGTATAAAAAAAAATGAATTTCTCGAGTCGATCTAGACATATAATATAGAATCATAATTTTTAATACCTTTTTCGTACCAACTTATACCGTCAACCCATTATTGTCTCACTACTGGGCACGGTTATTCTCTCAGAATGAGAGAGATTTAGGTCATAGTCCACCGCACTGGTCAAGTGCGAAATGGTAGACTGAGATTAGATGAGTAGATTGAAGAACTTTTTTAAGAACTCTCAGGTGTGTAGGTTTCCTCACGATGTTTTCCTTCACCGTAAAGCAGTAATAATTAACTACTAATACGCACATAATTTTAGAAAATCACTGGTCTGGGATGGGATGGCCTGGGATTCGAACCTCGACCCTCGATTGAAAGGCCGAATTTCAACCATTCGGCTTTCACTGCTCACCGAGTTATAATTTAGATAGATTGTATTTTTGTAACATCAAATTCAAATTACGAATTCCAATCATCAACACCAAATCCACAATATCCAGCGAGAATCATAAAATTGATACAAAAAGGACACTGAATTTGTGATTCTTGTAAAAAATTACAAAACAACTCGCTGGGTTCGGTTGTACAAAATCGACTAAAGCTGAGGCATCGCTCACAATATTGTCTTGGTAATGGGCAAGACGCCTCGCCATATCCCGAACCCACTGAAATAAAATTAGCCTTAGGGCAATAAATTCAAATCACGGCTCACCGTAATTTTAGCTTCCTTTTCACCAGACAATATTCGCAGAAACATCCTTAATTCGGTTACATTTTGTTAGCGTAACTAGTGTTATATTCTGTTGCTTTCCTCCCGTTACGATCGAGATTGTTCGAGGTAATGAAATTACCGAGATTCGATTGATTCTTCGATTAACTACACGGGTTTACCAAGAAGTGATTGTTTGTAGGCTTGCTCAAACCGCAAAAGCACTCCTTGGATTGAGTTTATGATTCAACTTCCTGTGAAGGACGTAATGTTCATTTTGTATCGAGTTTTGTTCGTAATTGAAATAACGTTTTACTCATAAAAACCTAGTACCAGTCATTGTTACAATTTTTACTTTTATATTATCATGTGTCACAGTACAGACATAATAAAATACCTGCTTGGTATTTATCTCTCATCTGTTTATCGCACTGACACTAAGGTCGCTTAACTAAACACATATTTAGACAAATAACATGGTGTTGCCCCGATTATAGGCGCCATTTTTTGTTAATTTTATATCCTATATCACTTTTCAAACCCAAATAATTTTAATATCACTTCTACGTCATATGTCGCAATCCATCAAGCTGGCTTAGGCTGTTGGTAGTGCGTGCCAAAGAAATTGGCATACTCATACATACATACAAACACACATACATCGAAATCATTACCCTCGAAAAACATTATCCTCTTTCTGACGCAATGGGGCAACAAGTCAATAACGAGAGCTACCTAAAAGCCCACCCGAATTTTCACTATTTGGTGTTCTAATTCCCAATCTTCGCTTCATTATTTCATATTAAGCACAAACTAGTTTAATATTGATAAGCTTCCTTAGTTATTTTTTATAGTATGGAAGTAGCAAACGAGCATGCAGTCCACCTGACGATAAGTGGCTACTGCCGCCCATGGACATCTGTAATCAACCCTAGGTAAGATCAAAATCTCACCTAAGGTTAGCCACAGATGCGTTGCAACCCCTGAGGATTATGATGGATTGCCTCGGAAAAGTATGTCTCCCTTACCACACCCTTCAGACCAGAACACAATAGCGCATAACACTGCTAATGTAAGACAGAAATAGGTGGTTATTGATCACCAAGTTTCCACAATATATGCTCTATCCAGCATCCAGGGAGCTATGTTACGTCATTGTTACGATCATGTGTTGTTAGTTACCGCAACCGTAAATGGAACTTCTATAAGTTTGGGCGACCCGACTTGTGTATTCAGTGATTAAGGCACCTTCGCCTTCGCCTTAAGTTACTTAAACCCTGAAGGAAGCTTAGTTTTACACTATTACTTATACATTATACTACACGCATATATACATTACATACTTTTGTATCTTTGACCCAAAAATCTTTATATCTGTTTGTTATTTTTTTAACGTGTGTATCTGTGTATTTACATATAAGTGAGATCGTAGTGCTCAAACGGATGGAATCATCCTGCGATTTTTATTTGAAAGCGTATTTAATCGAGAATATTTGTAAAAAGCAAAAATAAAACATACGTTTACTAAATATAGATATTCTCATTTTAAATATTAAAATTTTAGGTACTTACAAAGAACGCAATAAAAGCTCGTAAACAAATTGTTCTACAAATGTATTAATTTAGACGTTTCACGAAATTTCCTCCAGAAATTCCAAGTCACTCAGCGGTATTGACTTTATTCATGTATAAAACTTGCCGAAATAGCTAAAACGTACCTAATCATGTTATCTTTTAAGGGTGTAGTAAATACAATACATACAGCTACGAGAGTTTTATTTTTTCATTAAAATTAATTATTCATTATATTGAAAATTGCACTGAGTTAAGACAAAATACGTAATTACACTAAGATTTTTTGTTTCAAAATTTTGTCTTCAATTCCCCCGCAATTCATCAATTGGGTACAATGTAGCTACTTAAAATACCTACTTTGTAATATTACCTTCGACTACGCACACATACTAATAGTTATATCTCTACATCAGTGCCTAGGTATTTGTGACCTAAACTATTTTGGGCGCTCTTACCTAAACATCTTAATGGAATATTCTATCCCATGATACCTACTCTAAGTAAAGTCAATGTTTAGATTCGTACGGGTATATTGTATATATATATCTGTTAGACCTTTCTCCATTATTTGTCTCGAAATAAAAGATAATATGTAGAACGTAGCAATAAGATGGACGGTTTTATCGAATACTCCTGAGGCTATCGCATCAAAGCCTGAAAGCCTAAGACGGTGACTAGATGGAACCCGCAATAAAATAGATTAAGGTGGTAAAGGGAAAGACGAATTGACTGCCTGAAGGAAAATCTGCAAAGGACAGAGACAAATGGAAGAAGACTACAGCGGCTGATAAAGGGTTGTGCGTGAACGTCCGTAACTTCGTATTGACTGTTCTCCAGACATGACTTGCAAGAAAATTGCCTACGAAAAATTCATCTATCATCGTGTATACAAGCGATACCAGTTGAATGAAATGTGCGAACAATATTGTGAAGGAATTGGAAGGATAGAAGTACAAAATAATATGGACTTGCGTTATAAATTATATGTATAAATATTTTACTGCCAAATTTTTTATTTTTTTTTATCCTGAGAATATTCATGTACATCAGAAAGAAATAATAAGTATTTTTACAAATCCTTATTATTTCTTTGCTTTTCTTCAAAGATATCATTTATGGAGATAATTAAGAGACTACCAAGATCGACTACCTATAAACATAGTCAAATAAAAATAGAATTATTTATCTTTTAAAATTCATATTAGTTTATTATAATAAAATTATGTTTATCTTCTACTGTCTTAATGTATACGATTTATATTATCATTTTAAGACTTATGTTGTGCACAAAAATTTTTAATATTATTATTCAGATAAATCGTTTTATCTTTTTAAAATAGTTTACCGCATGATGTCTCACTAGTATTTTCAAATACAGATGGGGGATAAGTAGTTAACCGAGCATGTAAGTGGCCAAGCAAAAGTGTAGACGCGGATATGGATTTCCTATGTAAGATTTCGTATATGTGCAGTACACGAGGGATGGTCAACACGTGACAAGCATGATAAATGAGGAGCTCGGGATCATGCCTCCAGGGACTGCCTTTGGCTACAGGGATGAATTGGAAAAAAACATATCAACCCCGTCAGAAAACATACTAAAAATAACACTCTATATCGTTACACATAAGGTTGATACCGCAATACGGCCATACCAAGTTAGAACCTTACAAAAATAGGCGTCTGAACGAATTAGTATTGCAAAATCCAAGTATATGAACTATATTGTCATTAAAGCAAATCAACCCTATCCATATGGCCATAAGGTTCAAAATAGCGTGTATCAATTGGTCTGCAGTTGGCGTAAAATGTTACCAAGTCGACAGAAGCAAAGAAGTAGAATTCAAAACAGAGAAGTCAAAGACGGGTGGACTTTAAGCAAGGAATATATTCAGTAGCCGCCTCTTAGTGTAATAGTGGAATAAATCATGTGATTTTTCCAGATTCTTGACTTAAACCGCTTTCAAGAACAAGTGCGCGATATTTTTGTCCGATGCGCTTCTTGATAGGGGCTATCCTCGTTTATCAAGGACACTGTCTTGGATTTGCTAGAAACTGTGACAGTTACTCTAACAGTTTCAGTTTAAAAGCGAGCAGAAACTGGTACAAATCTTCATGATTCTGAATCATATGAGATGCTAAGATAAATAAAAATACTATGATATAATACATACATATATCCATCTGTGGTCCACATGTGATACGAATCCTATTTAGGATTAATTACTTATGACAAAGTAGGCAGTGATAGCCTAATGGTTGAAACTCAGCCTCTTAATGAGGGTCTGAGGTTCGAATCCACCACCATCCGGCACCACTGATTTTTCCAAAATTACGTGCGTATAAGAAATTAATTATCACTGCTTTACGGTGAAGGAAAACATCGCGAGGAAACCTGCACATCTGAGAGTTCCCTAAAAGAAAAGGAGTTCTCAAAGGTGTGTGAAGTCTATCAATTCGAGTTTGGCCAACGCGGTGGTTTATGGCCTATGGTATAGTACTGTTGAACTAAAATCATACAATTTATCTCTTATATCTCTTTATACTTCTTCTTTTTGATAAATGAGGGCAAACCCTTACTCGAAAGCAGGCTTTCAAAGCTGAGCAGCAACGCTTTAGCAATTTGACTACCAATGGTCTTTTAGATTTCAGAATATCCGACTTACGTCACAAGTTTTCTGGGTAAACTGACAGATTCTATACCATATAATGTATCCGTAATCGTCCTGATCCATAATCGACTCCTTTCTTATTTGGAATCGATAACAGATGTTCATAAGCGTCAGTGACCAATATTTTTTATAGAATGAAGTAACAAACGAGCATCCAGTCCACTAAATGGTGACTGCACCCATGGACCCACACAACTTTATATTGAATAGAATATTATATTTGAAGTCAGATGCATTGCTACTCCGAGGATTAAGGTTGCGTGTATAAGTGAGCCGGCAACCACTTGCTTTCCCCGAAACGCAAGAACTGCTTCAAAAAGTTAGAAAAAGTGTGACGGTAGTACCTTCCCGGTCGAACTACTTTTACCATCTGGTAAACTTAATATCAGATAAGCAACATACGCTACAGTTTTACCAATGTACTTCTTAAGCCTTGCAGACTGCCAGTCATTAAATTGTTCATTTTGTATCACTTAACTACGCAACCTTAAAACACATAACATATTAACAAATTTTGTTTGTCTATTTTTGCTTACTTTTTATTGGTTCCTTATTAACATTACGACTTTATATCTAACTTTCACCGTCTTTATTACACGTACACAGAAATAAATCGCCGCTATAAAATAAGTTATAATAATTAAAATATCCGTCAGATACGAGTTTTATGGGAGATCCTGTAACCACTGGCTTAAACAAATAAACTGAAGGATCAATGTTTTGTCCGTTGTACTATCTGGACTCTTTACATAGGTGTGTTTTGTTCAACACAAACAAAACGTATAATAGCACTTACACGCTAACACGCTATAACTTTTCCATTAGAAACTTTATACATCCATTTGGTAATAGTGTTTACGAATGTACAAAAAGACGTCTATACCTTATTGCTAGGCTTATAAAATATTGTTTTAGGAATGTTTAACCTGTCTCCTTGAAATATAATACAATAAAAAGAAAACGTGCACTGTGATTTACACGCGCAATTCTATTTTTGTACGATATGAATACAAAAAAGTTCAAAGCTCATTTCAAATGATTTCATTTCATATATCTCACAGTTCTAACTTCACAAGAAATTTTAATAAGAAAATAACACCGGCACGAAATCGACATTCAATACTCAAGCAAAACAAAGAGTATGAAGTCGTTTCAGACACAAAGAGTTTCAGACATTGAAAGAAAAATAATCTCGCTTAATTGCGGTTCAATTCTGGGCACTGCCGGTAAACGCAAAAGGGTCTGTCGATTTTCCTTCATAAGACGAACCCTTTGAAAATGGTCCACATTTAACAAAAAATATCTTTGCATTCAGAGGCGTCGCGTCCGGCGTCCGTCCACTGCTGATGATATACCCATAGTAAAAAGAAAACAGTAAGCTAAATTTAAGGTGGTCACAAAAATATATGTAGCCGCTATCAATATATGCTCGCTACACCGCAGTCTACAAATTTTACACTTAGCCCTAAAATGTAATAAATATGATTTACTATTAGGTACATTACAGGCGTAGCATAGTTTGAAGCCAAAATTATTATTAACGCACTAATATACTTCATGTGGTCTATAACATATAATACTTATTGCCAATACTACTGTGTAACGAATGCCGTCTAACTTCAAGTTATAAGTGTCTGGGTATTTGTGTATTCGTCTTTGTGTGTGTCCATGGCACCCACGACACAGGAGAAAATCCTAGTGTGGGGCTGAGTGTAGAAAGCATATGACATGTGTATTTATTTATTATTTATTTATGTATATTAGTATATGCGTATTTATTTATTATCTATAATACTACGCGAAGTTGGTCCTGCAATCAAAGTTGCAGTCACTTACCGTCTTTATTATACTGCGGCTCGACCGTGAATAATACCCACTTTGTGCCCAATAAAACTTTCCCTCCCTTACCGATATTGGAAACAATGGCTTTGACTCACAATTTTTCTCCACGACAGCCGGATATCGCTGGGATTATATCGCTCCTTTGATTCGAGGTTAAACGTGATATCGTTCCAAATGAGACCTCTTCGTTAGAAGTGCTATCTTTTGATTTTGTATCCAATAATGCCGTCCCTTTTTCAGAATGTCAACACCATTTTTTCGTGTAACAAAAGCGGTTTTAATAAAGATTTTGCCGAATGTACCTAAGTATATGTATTGGCATAGAAATTTTATTTTGTTTATGTAACGACTTTCATTAAATATATCTGATAATTAATAATTCATACATTAAACTAATTCAATTAAGTTTTTGTTTTTTAATATATAGTTCTTAACTTAAAATCGTAAGAAAATAGAACTGCACGTAATTATGTATACCTAAATACTATATTAATATCATAAATGGATTACTTGTATCATAATTTTTACATGTATACTGACGACGTTACATTACCGTTACCAGGAAAGAGGTTTAACAGCTAATTTCCATACGTATCGCTTCAGGGATGAGGCTAATCTTTGTTTGAAAGCGCATCAATTTTTACCGGTCGATTGAACAATAGAAGAAGCGGAGGATCTCAAATTAGACAAAAGCGGTATTAATACGGAAGCCATTAAATTGAGATAAGCGCCGTAGCAGATTGGGTGGCGCCCTACGGGTGGTATTAGCCCGTAAGTCCTGATAAGTGAGGGAGGGTTTGCGGGAGCACAGAGTAAGTAACGGGAAGACCGTTATATTGATTGAGTGGCCAACGAGCCTAACGCGTTGGTCAATATACTTTATCTCTTTACTTGATGTTATATAGTTTTCATATACATATTTGTTTCATTTATTTTTGATATATCTGTTATTGTATTATTAGCACTCATACTAATAGCATACCTATACTACTAACTAGTCACCAGTCAGATAAAACATAATTTATGTGGACATCAATTTAACATTAAGTTACAATGTAATTTACATTTTTTTATGTTATGTGCCTCCTATAGACATATTTAATCAACTCTAGATAGGATTATAGTTCTGCCAGAGGTCAGCCACATATACGTTGCTATACCTAAAAACTAACTTAGAACGCCTCGTATTAATATATCTGCCCTACCATACCAATCAGGCCAGATCACAACATCGCTTAACACTGCTATTATTATGAATAAATAGGCGCGGTGGTGTCTTAGGAGTTAGACCATTCAGTGTTCTTCCACCTTTAAATATCCATGGCATCAAGTCTTTGCTAGTATGTACTTCTGCAAGCATTATATTCTTTGCACATATCACTGGGCAAGCGGTTGTCGACGGTAATTGAAGCGCCGCCGGCCAGCGGGTTGTCGCGCCACAATCAGTATCAAGCGATAGGAAATATGTCCGCGATAGATTACCACTGTTACCATTATATAACTGTACTAGTAGCTATAAAAAGATATTATGAACTTGTAATTTTTTTTTATCAGATCGAAATAACGAACGAGCATGCAGTCTACCTGGTAGTAAATAGTACTGCTTCCATGGATATCAGTAAGCATCTGATGTCGATCACAGATTCGTTTCTACTCCCGAGGACTAAGAAAGCTTCATATATGTGGTAAGGGATACATACTTTTTCGAGGCATTCCATCTTAGTCCTCAGGGGTAGCAACGCATCTGTGGCTAAACTTACGTGAGGCTTTGATCTTACCTAGGATCGATTACAGATGTCCATGGGCGGCAGTAGCCACTTACCATCAGGTGGGC
>MOOZ01000706.1:106105-117497 GCA_002930495.1 Cecropterus lyciades | reverse complement strand
AAAAAACACTTTCTACATTCATATAGATGTTGCATATAGATGTCCATGGACGGCAGTAACCACTTGCCATCACATGGAGTGCATGCTCGTTTGCTACTTTAATCTAATAAAAAATAACAACAAAAAGCCGAAAATACCTCAGTAAACGCTTTTACACTCATAGCCCCACAGTAGGATGTTCTCCTGTGTCGTGGGTGCCATGGACCCAGACCCGGAACAGAAATCTAAACTCATCATTCAGATGATCCAGATCGAACCCGGAACCCACTGCGTGGCAGACCAGTATTGTGACCGCTCCGCCACGCGGGTCGTCAAAACTCAGTAGAAACTATATTTTTTACCTGAAGCTACTGCTGATTGCACTCTCATGCATTTATTAAAAACTAAAGCTCGGACAGCTATAGAACGGAACTGAAGAGCGCCTCTGTAACAATTTTTATCTTCTAACCGCAACGACGTGACCGGTCCATTGAAAACGCATTTCATTCGGAATTGGTCTCAGCTGCATTTGTGAATCGTTCGCATTTTTAAACGATCGCTAAATATCCGCTATAGACGCCGTGGAGCACGTACGTGTTCATTTCAACTAGTAAAAGACTTAAGAGAATTCCGCAGCTAAGCTAATTTAACTTCGAGAAAAAGATCGGAACGCTTATTATCGAAAAGCTATTCAGCATTTTGTACGTATTTCGTTTAAAATGAATGATATCGCCATATACGCCGAATAACGCGCTATGTCCAAAATTAGCAAATGTTATGACAGCTCTAATTTTGGGCTGTCACATGAACATTTAATGTAATTTTAATGACATGATTGAATAAAATAAAACATGGAAAAAGAAAACAAGAAAATGCAAACAATACCTCATTTTGTAGAAAAATAGAAAAGTAGTAGCAATTCTTCTCTTATAGTTAGGAAACTGTAATTTAAGCTCGTGAAATTGCTACTATATCGCAGTGCGCACTATAAATGCTTTCTACACTCATAGCCCCAAAGTAGGATTTTCTCCTGTGTCGTGGGTGCCATGGACACACACTACTATGAATATTTGCTCTAGAAATATTAATCGCAATATCGACCAATGAAATGATAATAGTGCCATATCATAGGGAAAATATCACGACTAATGTATGCAATCGAAAACACATTTGCGCCATGCAAATTATCGAATACTTTTTGAGACTAATTGGATTCGGCATTTCAAGGTGTACGAACGGCAAAATAAGGGACTATTCTAGGAATTTGTTTGACGGTACCACCAGGCTTTGCATTGCCTTTTTACCGTCCTTTTCCCTCGAAGTACTGTCAGTGGTTCTTTATTGCGATTTGTTTAAACAGAGAATAATTAAAGCTCGGAATGAATGACTCGACTGTTTAATCCGGCAATTCTTCGCAACTTATTGTACTTTTTGTACGACCACCATTTTATGAGGAGACAATGAGCTCTTCTTGTTAAATAGTTAGGCATTAATCAGCTCTGTCGTTTAATTAGTATAAGAACGCCACGGAGCGTATCATTTAGCATATTTTATGCTTGAGAAGGAACAAGTTCTTGTGATATGACTTTACCAGTGCAACAAACCATGGATACAAGTTTAAATAAAGCTATACAGTAAATTTATCCAACGTATCTGGATGACAGATCCAAACAATATTAATTATATAACATAATATTAATCTATACAAAAATAGCAAAAAATGCTAATAGGTATCTTAAGCCGAATAAAACGAAAATTGTATTGTAACATTTCCAAAAATCCCTAGCTGGTAAATCATTAAAACTACTTCCTTTAAAAATACATATTTGGTATTATTGATTTATTGGATAATACCGGACTTCTATATTAAGAATTTTATCCTAGAAAATAATTTTAAATAACAAACCAAATAAAAAATATTTTTGGAACATATTTTTTCATATATATGCATAATAAATACATAATTATGTAATACCAGCTGAGCCCCGCGGTTTTACCCGCGTTTAAAAAATCTAACTTGACATAGTAACATATATGTACGTGCGCGTAGAGCGCGCGGTTTCTTGGGTTTTAATTTTTTTTTGTGGAACCCTAGATAAAATTTTCTAAAATAGAAGTAGCCTTAATTACGCCTTATGACATCAGCTATCCAAGAGTGAAAGTCCCGTCAAAATTGGTTGGTTAGTTCAGTGGTTTCAGAGATTACCCAGAACAAACAGACAGACAAACAGACCAAAATTTTAGTGATTTATTTTTG
Organism: Cecropterus lyciades; assembly: GCA_002930495.1. NCBI lineage: Eukaryota > Metazoa > Arthropoda > Insecta > Lepidoptera > Hesperiidae > Cecropterus > Cecropterus lyciades. The sequence continues at coordinate 115,261 of MOOZ01000706.1, read as the reverse complement.
TTATCAGTATCGTATATACTTTCGTAGGTATTGATTTGGTAAAAAGCTGTTATTTTTATATTACAAACAAACACTTCAAATTTATTTATATGTATAGATTATTATTATGTCCATTAATTTCATATAACTAGTAACCTTAATTTTGACTTCTTCTTTAAAGCTCTTTAAAGTTCTTTAAAGCTAATTTATTAGTCAGGATTGCCTAATCTGTTTAGCGGTAAAAAATATATTTGTCAAATCTGTCGGAGTTTTATTTTCAGTATTTTTAAATATTCCGTATGTTTCTTTGAATTGCTTAGGTGCTGTAGTGTTGACCGCACTCCAACGCGACATTCACGCTTGAAGTGCGTTTACAAAGAGAAAGTAGTGTTGAAAATCTTGAAAGATTTTATTTTTAAACATTACAAGACCACCTTTTACTTTTAACACCCAAGGTTTAGTAGATACTTAATATACTTATAAATTTATCTTGAAAATGAACTTTTTTATAGTTAATGTCCGTAATCAAACCCAGATTAGATCAGAGTCTTACCTGAGATTGTCCACAGATCCATTTTGGACTAACTTGAAACGCTTTGGTTAAGTATGTCTCCCTTACTATAAATCCATAAATTTTGTGGCAGAATTGGCACTTTGGTCTAATTCGCTAAAGATACCAATTTTGATACCCAGTGTTCCCGTTTTTTATATTTCCTCAAGCAACCCTGATTTCCTATCATGATTACCTAAGAAATTTAAAGATTTACTTAAGATGAGTTCTATTGTGGGACATTGAACACATATTTGCTTTATATAAATAAGGTACTCTTGCAGTCTAAGCTAGCACTAGTACTAAGCTAGTACTAGTATAAAGAATAGGGTTGTTTTGGTGCTTCAGTGCGACTTCGGTACGACTAAAAATATGACTGAATTTTCAATCGTTTTAGTAGCTTATTATAGTGAATAATACACCAGAAAGATCTGTTATTACCGATTCTAGTAATCATAATAACAAATCATAAAATGAGTATTCCATGCATCTACATTATTATAACAATCCTATGTGATGAATCAACCTGCAGCGAAAGTTTATTTCTTTCAATTAAGTTAATAATCGGTTACGCATATAATTTACAACAATTATGTAAAGCGTCATACTTTAATGACAACAAATCTTGGGTTGTGCTAACAATTACCTTTTATAGTATCAATAAACAACGCATTTTTGATATAATTGGCCGCTTAACCGGGAACTGCACCGGACATATTCCCACAATGCGCCCAATTAAGAGTACACTATTTTTAATTTGACACGACCCGGTAAAGCCTGTGTGGCAATCAGAATGAATTCATTCACTATATTTTAAAATTAAGCTCGGATTTTCATGTAATTGTACATATACTAGAAAAAACGTTGTGTAAAATTTTTATTTATATTTTTAACCTGACTTTGTAGCATGCCGCATAATGCCTGTATGCCTGTGCCCTTAATTATATATACATAGTATATACGATAAAATTTTATGCTAGCGCATTAACCGACTTCAAAAAAAGGAAACGTTTTTTTTTTTATTTTCTATATTTTTCCTTTTTTGTCTGACAAATAAGGAAAAATATACAAAATAAAAAAAATGACTAGACATTTTATATACGAAACACTTTTTCGTATTAAAATAGACTTTAAAGTTTATTGAGTGTGATAGAAAAAATAACTGTTCAAAATATTGATTCTAACCATATGACTGGTGAACGATATATGCTAGATAATTGCGGAAGCTGTGAATTTACCGCGTATCGACTCCACGAAGTAACATGATATTGTGAGCTTAAAATACTGTTAACAGTTGTAGCATATATTCCAATTCAATTCAATTTAATATAAACTACCTAAAAGCAAACAGAAATATGTTTTCAATAAAAGCGCTATAGTATATTGCAGACCAAAGTAACCCGCAAAACCAATTTATGAGTTAACAGTTGAAAAAATGTAACACGACTTACGGTGCGCTCCTGCTCGTAGTAAAAGTCTATATTTAAAGATTATTTCACTATAGTGAATACATTCGTTTCTGTAATAATTCCTTATAATTATTATATTACTCATCAGTTGTTTGAATACACACACACGCGCGCGCGCGCTAACTATCGCCTGCGAATCTTTGTTAACGCAACGTTACTACGGCCAGACACTTTAAATCTCATCTGCATAATAAAACATACAACTTCATAAATCTTTCTTAAGTACCCTTAAGATAAAAGAGCTAGAACCAAACCTCTAATTGAAATAAATTTTCCAACACTGTGACTGGTGAACGCAATCTAAAGAGTTGATAATTGCGGAAGCCATAAGAAGATTAACAGCGCACTTTTCCTTCGGCTTACGGAGTAATAACCAACATTGATATATATCTCATAAGTATAAAGTTTCATTTTTACTGTTTGATGTCGTATTTACTTTTGTTTTTTGGGCAACATAATCGATGTATGGAACATGCCTGACGTACTTATTTCCGTGTATTGGATATCTGCAACAGATCTACGTAGGTCGAAAATGCTGCCTGAGGTCAATTAAAAGCACGGTTCCTCCTAAATACTTCGAATAAAATGTTTTTTTTTATAATATAAAAGTAACAAACGAGCAGGCAGTTCACTTGATGTTAAGTGGTCACTGCCGCCCATGAACATCTGTAATTAAGCTCGCATAAGATAGTCATACTTGAGATAAGCCACTGATGCGTTACTACCCCTGAGGACTAAATTGGAACTGATCGGATAAGTATGCACCCCTGACCACACCCACTCGTGGTGTGGTCTGTGGTCGTCCACAGACCAGATCACAGCAGTGCATAATACTGATATTATTAGACAAAAAATGGTGTGGCTGAATTTAAACCAAAAAGAGTTATACCACTTTTCCTTTAGTAGTTACCTCTATCATAACCCTTCCCTTGCACATAACTCACTTTTATTCTATTTTATTCAACTACTTTCGTAGTCGTTGTTTTAATTTCACGTTAATATATAATTTCCGTCATAATGTCCTATTTCGAGGGACAAAGGAAATTTATAATGATATAATAATTTCCCAGCTCCATTTTCCGACGTATTTATGAAGGATTTGATAAAACCATCACATTTTTATTGCAAAAATGGAACCATAATGAAAATTTAATTACCCAATCATAACACACATATGTATAATTTTCTCAGATTCACAATTAAAATCTTATTTAATGCCATATAACATTTATCGAAAGCCTTCGGGTCCATTAAATGAATTCTTTTTGCAAATAAAACCTGATAGCATCGATTAATTTAAAATTAATGAAACAATAACACGGAGCACGTTGTAAGTGGTCAATTAAAGAGTTAAATACGAACTTAAGAGTATGGTCATTGTAATTCACGCCGAAGTATTATCGCATCTCATTGGTTAGGGTTGCCAGTTGTAAAAAAAAACAAGATTTTACGTAAATTGTTATATGAAATGTAGAAAAGATATGACATATAAAAATGTAGAAAATATGATGGTGATGATGATGATGATATGAGTAAGAAATGTAGTAATCTTTATGCAAATACATCTTGTATTTGCATAAAGATTAATTCATGCAAATATTTAATATACCAATATGTATGTAAATATTGTACTCGTATGTTTAATTAAAAACAATGCGAACCAGTATACCAGTCAACCAGTGGTCGAAATACTGGTTGCCGGCTGACTTATATATGAGTCGACCATCGTAGTCCTCGTGAGTAGCAATGTATCTTATCTGACTTCAGGTAGAACCACTGTTCTATATGAAGTTGCTTACAGATGTCCATGGGCGGCAGTAACCACTTATTGTGCATGCACGTTTAGCACTTCAATTAGATGAAAAATATATATAGTATTTGGTAAAGTTAAAACTACTTAAAGTAATTATTTTCAGATCATGTGTGCTTATGAATAAAGAGGTAGGAGGTAGCTAAGCTGTGGATGTGTGTTAAATCCAACTATAATATTATTTGTGTTTTATTCTTTATACTAGCTGTGCCCACGGTTACACCCGCATTTAAAGAAATGCAAATGTAAATATACTTAACCGAAATTCTATCTTCAACAATTTTAGCTACTTAATATTTATTTAAAGAACATTGATAGAAAGTAGCCTTGCAACATTCCAAACGAAAGAAGCAAATATCTTTAGTGAAAATAAACAAAGGAACTACTTACTCTTCCCCCTCTCTTTGGTATAATACTTGAATCAAATACGTGTTTTACTTTTTTTTTAATATTCAGTTCCTGGATAGGATGCAATATTACTGGCACCCTAACCTACCACTATATAATAAATGTCGAGCCCTTGCACTGTGAACCCATCACAAGGTATCCCCGCGTGATCGGTCGTGCATCGCCAGTGCCCCACTTTAGCGCAACTGACCTAAGCCGAGGTCCGTACCTTACAGGACCTTACAAGACCGTACCTTGGGTCAGCCGCAATCCCCACTTAACCAGAGGCGGAAGGCCAGGAGATTAGGTGGGTCCGCAACCGTCCCACCCTCTAGCGAAGGAGGAAGGTCGAGGAACCCGGCAACGGCGACCGAAGCCATCCCCCATTCCAGTTCAGTCTTCTCGTCCCGGCTGAGCTTAGGCTCGCCACAAAAACCCGGTAAAGCTGTCAAGGCCAATAGGGCCAACAGCAACTACACAATTCGAAAAAAAAAAATGCATTGTGAAATCCCAAAAAAATAGTAACGAAAAATAGGACCGACCTCGATGCCACGAAAGTGCAAAAAATAATTTAAATATGTGTGTACATAGCCCCGAAGTCGCTCAAGCTAATCCTACGTCATAATATTAGCGGTACTTCTGTATCATCATCGTTAAGGAAATCAAAATCTTTTTTTTCATATGCCTCGTTTAGATACGTATTTAAAGCATATAAGCACCAAATACCAAGCTCATATGGCTTAAGCAATCTGTATACCCACATTATCAGGAGATACAGAGTTGAAGGACAAATTTAAATAATATGTCTCTGTTCATATATCATCATTCTGTATCATCAGGGTTGAAGAGTCGAAGGTCAAATTTTTTATCTTATGTCTGTGCTTAATTTATGTTTCATTTTATATTTTTTAAATCTATATATAAAATATAATTTAGCTCCAATGGCTAGCTATTACGTTTTAAGCATTCAGTAGCACTGCATCATCAGGGTTGAAGAGTTGAACGTCCAATTTGACGTCTCATTTCTCTGCTTAGCAATCTTATTTTATATATGTATATGCAAGCACCAAATGGCCAACATTTATGTTTAAGGCATACAGTACCCCTATATCATCAGGCTTAAGGAGTTGAAGGTCAAAGTTTTCATCATATCATGTTATTTTAGATAAAAACAGGTTTATTCCAAGTTTCATAAGAATCGGATTGAGTTGAATCTCTTTTTCGCGATAAAGGGTAGCCTATGTCCTATCCCAAGGTCAACTCTATCTCTGTACAAAATTTCATTAAAATCGTTTCAGTGGTTTAGACGTGAAAGCCTAGCAGATAGACAGACAGAGTTACTTTCGCATTTATAATAGTAGTAGGGATTAGCTAAGCACTGTAGAAACTATGATTATTTTATTTAGGGATGCGAGTTAGGGATCGGCAACATGTTTCAATTGTAAATCTTACTCGCTACGCTTTAGTAGAAACAGTCTAATTGTTTCATAGGTCAGATTCAATATCGCTTAAATACATCTTACAACTCTGATGGAAAATTACCCTTAGACTGACAACATATTGATAGAATTAACATTACTACACCATCTAGTGACAACTCTTTTTTTCATCAGGTCAAAGAAGTACCTACTTAAGATTATACTTATTTTCCTTGTTGTGCATTGTAAGAGTTAACCAATTAAATTAGAAATAATTTAAATCATAGACAAACAAACAAATTTCTGATTTTATTATAATAACAAATGATAAAATATAAATTTATCCATTTTTTCCTCCATTTATAAATAGCAATTATTGTTCGTAGTCTGCATATTTAAGTCGAAAAAAAAACAAAAGTAAAAATATTTTATACTTATCTTTCCCTCACAGCGAGATATAATCAGAACTCTAGGATCCAAGCCTTTAACAAATCCCAAAACTTTACGATTAAGTAAAAAGACAAATTGAAGAAGAAATAACTAAGCTGGAATCCCTAGTTAAAGGCTAAGGTTCGTTCTACGCATACGCAGCGACATCTAGCTGGGGATTGTGCGTTTAATTGTGGCCTGCAGTTTGTACACTGAGTGCAAATTACTGGAAGGGGCAATTTAAATTAATGTAAACGTCAAGGTGTCCGGAACCAGTTGTTCTATGTTGCGTGCTTTTGATTACTGTTTGCGAGGTGCCAGTTGCTGTCAAGTTTATATTCAATTTAATTTGTTGCTTTTTTAAACGACAAGCAAGTTCAATTTGTTTTTGAATTCCTCCTATGAATTAATCCCTAAAAATCTAAAAGTTAATATTTTTTTTTAATTTTGTAAAAATAATAAAAATCCAGAAAAACAAGTTAATGTTATGTACAAAGTATAATAAAGACAATACTTAAAATTTTAATAAGAAAAAGAATAAGATTTGGTGCTCTTTTTTAAGAGTATTTTAAATAGAAGAATAAGTTTTACTGCTATTTCATAGGAATAATTACGTAGTGTCTCAAAAATAAAACGGACCAATGGAATATAACCAAAGTCCCTTCTGGTACTCAAATTTCTTATTCCATTGTATTCTTACGCAGTTTCATTTATCGCGGCGCGCGGTAGATTCCAATCAAGCATTCGGCTGCGACTCGGCTGCGGTCCCAAGTAGGTACCTATAGGAGGTATAAAGCCAAAGTATATGTCTCGTGGAAGTTTCTTACATGTTACGAGTATTTTCTCTCCGTCTGAACATAACATGGAACAAAATGCACGAAATTATGTAAATTGCACTAATCACCAAAACAGACATTTCCATATCCAGTTAAAGTGTCAACGAGTCCTCTTATAAGAAACGAACCAATCGTAAGGTTTTAAAAAACTATGACTTAGTCTTTAGACTAAAAGTGATAAGTGGGGCCGTGAGTCGGTAAAGTTGAGTTAGTCTTTTAAGACCGAAGTGACTACTAGGACCCTTATACATTATATATAAAGTTATTCCAATCCACTGCTTAATAAGAGTGAGTTCCCGTGGGATAGACTTTTTTTTTGTTTTTTTGCTAAGCAAAAGGTTTGACATCATTTTTTGCATAATCGTAGTTTAGAGGACAAAGAATGAACTTTTTATTCCGAAGTTCCTGTTTAATACCATAACAATTGTATCCTACAGGAATTGGGAATTTAAGAGGAGTTTCGTTAAACTTTATAAAATAGAGTTTAGTGCATATATATATATATATGGAACCCCATGAGAAGTACCAGGTTTCAGGTGAAAAAAAATGTCAAAATCGGTTTACCCAGTCGAAAGTAGCGAAGGTTCAAACATTAAAGAAAATACAGTCGTATTGAGAACCTCCTCCTTTTTTGAAGTCGGTTAAAAAGTAAAGATAATTATACCTATAGATGCATTTCGCGGAAAAGAAAACCGGAACAAAATAACACTTTACAAAATTATCACTCATTGTCCTTTTCCAAGGAAAATTTTTGGTTATAAAATTAACACGAATTGTATTAATTCATTCACAGAAAATGCGCTTTGGTTTTCAATGTCATCAATTATTTTTGTTTTTTGAACAACCGTCATTATAGCTGACAATTATTCTTTATTAGTATTATTCTTTTTATAAGGGTAAATTTATGGAATTAATTTTTTAGCACTGTGAAGTCTGCACTACTTCCATTAAACTTATGGATTTTCTAAAGCTTCAAACTAGGATATACCTAGATAGTATTAACTTCCTCCAAAGTTATAAATCTTTTTTTTTTTGTTCTCGAGTGGGAAACCTTCAAAAGGTACCCGACGCTGTGGGAGCGACGCCAGGTTATGTGGGATTTTTACCGCACTAAAGCCCCCCGGTAGCCGTCCTCGGCGCTGCGGACTCCGGGGTCTTCAAAGGAACACAACCGGAGTCCTCTAAGCGCATTGCCCCATCGGGCTCCGCCCAGGTAAGCGGCTGGGCCCACCGCACCGTCTGGTTCTTACACTATGACGCTACGCACCACACTTACCGCCGTCCTTCCCGGGGTTGCTTGACTCTTGCCGCCCGCAACCCCGGAACCCCCCTTTTAGTCGCCTCTTACGACAGGCAGGGGATACCGTAGCCCTATTCTAACCCCGGAACTACAGGGACAGAATATTATAAATCTAGGTACTGCAGCTACACACGTATAATCAGGGTAACTACGACAAAAGAATCCTTTATAGGGAAGTATCAAATTCAGTATAGACTTTAAAGGTGTTTATGTGATAAAAACCCCACTTCATTAAAAAAGAAATTATTGAAAAAACAAAAACCCGACTCCTAAAACAAAAAAAAAAAAATTACAGTGAACTATTCTCTTTTTTATAAAATAATATTTATTTAACGTTTTTAGGAGTTTTAGGGTTTATTTACAGCTTTCATTTGATACCATAATTGTTACGAAGTAATAAAAACCCCTTTCCTCCTCAAATTTTATGTTCACAGGTGCTATATTTTAAAATTATGTAGCCTACGTTTCCCTACAAATTCAGACGATTCCAATGATACGTCACAATCCGTCAAGCAGTTTGGGCTGTAGCACGTGCCAAAGAAATAGACGAACAAACATATATGCAAACATACATATCGAAAAACATTGCCCTCCGTTGGCAGAAACGGCTAAAAGAGCCGTAGCTAAATGCATTAAATCATAATCGTAATGATACAATTTTTTATTCTACGTCATAAAATCAAAATGTTAAGGAGAGGACACCTTTAATAATGTTTCACTTACCCTCAATGCAGCCCGCATGTCGTTTACTACTTAACGTTACGTGTAAATCATAATATCACCAAGTTTGCCAAACTGTTTCACAAAACTAACCCACGTAATTAAAAAAGAATTAGAACTTTTCGAATAGCGCAAATTGCAGTACAAATTCTATATTTTTAATTAGAAACATAAGCATCGACACTGACCTAGAAACACTAGCCCACTGTAATATGCACTAACAAGAGGGTACCTCAAAAATTAAAGCAAATAATATAC
>MOOZ01000706.1:66767-93093 GCA_002930495.1 Cecropterus lyciades | reverse complement strand
CTACGGACTGAACAATATACTGGTAATACTAAAAAAGTATCCCGCCTTGTTCCCTTCTACTGCAATACCTAATAATAGGCCATGAAGGGGTGAATGAAGTACAAACCCTAGTTCCATTTTAATCATTAGAACCCTTGTCGAGTCAACTGGGTGCAAAGGTGAATGACCTAAAATCGCATGGCGTTAACGGTCCTCACCTTATTATGATACTCTTTAACAATCAATCAAATGATTACGTGAATTAATTTGAATGAAAAATATAAGTACCTATACAAATTATTCTTCAATTAAATGAAATTATATAATAGTTAACTTTGAGATTTCTATTCTTGCTACACTAAGTTCAAAAACATTTATACAGAAATATATTTGTTTGTGTTCTCACCTACAGCCTTTGATACCTGTATGCCTGTTGTAAATATTTGAAACTGGATTACCAATAACTTACAATTCTATTTCAGGCAGAAGATATCAAAACTAGCGAGATACATGAAATTAAAGTCAGCCGTGTGTAAGACACAGTGAATTCCATCAAGTAAACATTAAAAATCACGATAAATATTTATATTTTTAGCAAAATTTATATCCAAATTTCATTTCGGCCACTCAAAGAAATACGTATTAATATATTTCATCGGGTTTATCGAAACACGTCAATATAAATATATTCTGATTACTTAAAGCGTATTTATTCAAAGGAGCTTTCGAGATCAAAATGTGACTTCTATGAAACATATTTTAATCATCACTGTCCTCGCGTCGTTTCGTTTATAAATACTCTCCAAAAAGCCATCATATTCCAAAGTTAGCGTCTAATTAAATCAGGGCTCAAAGCACTCGCTAGCTCGCGGGAACCTTCGATCTTTCATGTTTTAATCCAATTTTCCTTTTTTCGCCTCTAATGAAAACACCGGTAAGTCGTCTCGAAAATCGCTTACGCAAAAGACATCAAAGTTGCACCAAGACCCGTCTGGAAAAGGAATATTCTAAAAGTAAAAACGTAATTGGATCCAGCGATCCTTCTCTAAGTCGAAACGTAAACATTATCATATTCAATTAACCTTACCTTTGAAAAATACCAAAATTCCATATGTATCGGCCTCGCGGAATATGTCATAGCGTGTCCCTATTCGACAGTTAAGGCCACCTGCCATGAATAAGTATGGGCCAAACTTTATTCATGTCGCTTTTGTGGATTCTACCCGCTGAATACTAAAGTATGTGAACCATCTGTCATACGGCATAGGAATTGTACGTTCTTACATTCGAATTCAATTACATAAAATATGTAGCATGATTTTTAGAACACGTACTGAAAAATCCTGATTGTACGTTGCAATGTGAAAATTTTATATTTTAACAACGTAAGCCAATTGTTTACAGAAGCTAAAGTAGATCTAAAACAGAAAAGGTTTCAATGATATTATCAAAGGAAGTAGACATTATCGTAGAAATAAAATGTGAAAATTGAATGAATGTGAACTCTTTTTACTACTTCCTTAAAGGAAATCAGATCGGTTTGCACCTGATCGCTCGTATTAAGACAGGCAAACTTATAATATTATTGTAATTTGTAAAATTGTAATTAAAAAATAATAAATTACCTTAGATAATGATAATTATATCGAAAGCATAGACAGACCCGCTAACCTCATTTTATTTAGGATAAAATTATCATTTAATATCAAAGCTAATATAATGTAATAGCCGTCTCTACTCATATTAATCTGTCGCGTGTACTCAACAGTAATTTTGAAATTCATCTCAAAAGCTAGCAACTGTCGAATTATAAAAATTTAACTGTAGTAAAAAGCATCTCACATTTTATTCACCGTTCACCCGCTCTCCAGACGTGAACGAGTGCCGATGCTCACTGCAAGATTTTCCTTAACATAAGAGCCCCCTATAGACATAAAGTTGTACTAAAAGTGCCAGTATTACAATTTTTCATAATTTCATAAATGTCATAAACACGATTAACTATTACGATTTGTTACGTTTTTTTTTTGTTCTAAGTCAACTTTGGTTTAATACTAAATCATATATGATACATATGATTTAGTATTAAACCAAAGTTGAAATTTATGGTACTCCTGCATTGTAATAATCTACTAATAAAAGTTTTTTCAGGCCTATTAAATAATTACAAAGTAGGTACCTCATAATAGTCTTTTTTTTTCAAAAAAAGTACGCAATGACAAACATTCAAGTTTGTATTTTGATACAAGTCTTGTATATTTCCATTAATCCATTAGCCTTTTGAGATCTTTAACGGGATACCGTCCGCACTATTAGCAGTAAATTTATTCTAAAATAAAAATAAATACAATTAATAGTTAAAGCATAATTTACATTTTAAAATCACTCTATACAGTTTTATTTTATTTTAGGATTTCATCCGCTTTATTTTTAAAGCTTTTTTGACAAAAATGAATAAGTTTTTTTTAACATGTTCCATTCCACTTTCTTTGTAGTGCCCATCATGTTAAGTATTCGATATATATTAGTGTCACAGCATTGAATTAATAATTCTAATTTAGTTTAACTACAAATGACCGAATAATTAAAAATCATATTCAAAATTGCTTTCAAATTATTTAGTATATATTTAAACTTTTTAAGGCACTATCTATTGTAGCTGTCATTTAAGTTAGGCTGAAAGGCAAGAAGCCAAGGCCGAAAAAAGTATATAAAAATCTATTTATATAATTTTTTCTACGCGTAATCAAAATTATGGTGTTCTTCTCGATATTTATGGTGTTTTTCTCGATATTTTGTGATATGTCTCGACGACTCTGCTTTCTTTTATGGATTTTGGCCCTGTTATATGCGCGTGTTTTTGGAGTCCGACAATTCTGTTATATATATTTTACTGTATAAGATATATATAATAAGAGAAAAAAATGATGTATAACATACGCTCTTATATCAAATTCAGGTAAACTTAGATTGTTTTAAACTTTAATTGATATCTTGAACCGAAAAAATCATAATTTGAAAATAAAACTACAAAATGGTACAAAGGCGCGTGAATGGTATTGCTATGCATACCTATATACCTATATTTGTTATAGTTTCAGTTGTATCTATAGCATATTGTAAATACAACTCTGCTTAATAGATGGCGTTAAAGTAATAAATAGAATTATGACCCGTATATAAAATGTATTCTTTGGGCTGTAGTAACCACTTACCATCAGGTGGACTACATGTTCGTTCGTTGCTTACTTCAATCTGAAGCTTGCTGCTGAAAACGCTTCAATGTTTAAAAGTAAGTAGTAGTAGTACTTTGTACACCGAGTACACCAATTGCTTTGAGATAAAATTCACTTATTTTTTTTAATTCTTAGAAATATTGCCACTTCCAGTAAATAACTTAGTTTAGACGTGGGCCGTGGTGGAGCTCGAAAGATTTTCATATTCAATTACAAATAGACGAGTGCGTCTCGAGTATGCCTTTGACATCTTCTGCTTAAAGAATATTAGGTGCCCTTATCACCAGTACAAATTAGCAGGGGTGGAGTAATGAATGATACTTCAGCTTTTTATTATCAACATTTCTAAAGCTTTTCGATGTGTATATGAATCTATATAAATAAGAAATATTATTAACATACCTGTGTGTTCAAAGAATCCGTGCAATAAATAATGAAATTAGCGAAAAAAAAATTTTTTTTTGTTGCAATATCTAATTGATTGTGTTGACACTATTTCGGTTTAAATGTATCTATATCTATACTTTATCTTTACTTTATATCTTTTTATACTAATATTATAAAGCAGTAAAGTTTATTTGTTTAGTTGAACGCGCTAATCTCAGGAACTACTGGTTGGAATGGAAAAAATATTTTTGTGTTGAATAGTACATTTTTTTAAGGAACGTTATGGGCGTTAAGGAACGTTATATAACATCACGCTTTGACTACTACCTAAGAGTGGAACAGCAATGAAAAATGTTGCCAAAACGGGAAAATATTTTTATTTTTGAGAGCTTTACTTGCGTGCGCTGCGTAAACGGTGAAAGTTACCCTTAAATCATGTATCACGAAATTGTTTCTCTTTAAAAGTACTAAAAATAAGTCCGCGATAGCACATGTCTAGCTTTTAAGATTGACTCACTATCACCCTTTTATGGTATTCAAATTAAGTCTAAAATATTACATTGTTTGCGATGGTGTTTTAATAAACATCTATTAATCCTTATCCAAATAAAGTATTTATTACAGGCACTCAATTTTGAACAAAATTTCCATTGACAGCATTTGATTTCAACGATACTCGTTGTAAGGAGTTATCTAGTTTTAAAATAACTATGCAACAAAATAATACTACGCGCGCATTTATATTGCAGAGAGCGAGCGACCAGTGCTTCCAGATGCTCTGTAAATGTAATTATAGTAGATTTACTGTATTTTTATTTTTTTACTGTATACTGTAATGGTAAAAATACAGTAAAGAAATCTACTGTATTTGCCAACAACGTACTTTTGATTAAATTAAAGTAAATTTTCATATATTTTTTTTCATATTTACAGTTTATTTCCAAATTTGATCGAATAATGACCTTTTGTTGGTCGTCAAGTTGCAGAGAAAGTTGTTAAAGTACCTTTATTTTCCGACATATAATTCCCTTCTACAGTCCTTAAAATGTCATTTATAATTAGTTATTATTTATTTATCACTAACATTTACATTTTTGTACAAGATACGGTATTTATAAGTGGGAAATACTGTAATTTTATTATCATGATCTGCAAGCACTAGCTGCGAGGTACTATGCCGCGCGGCTTAGACGCGTGGTCTGCTTCCGGAACATCGGAACGGACATCCTTACGGAACGTTAGTGATATCCATATTTTATTAGATCTTTTCAATATTTTTACCAAGTGTTCCTTTATTCTATTTCTGATTCGAGTTGAAAAAATATTTTGGTATAAATTGAACAGTCCATTTATTAAGGATGGCTACATAGGCTATAGGCTATATAACATCGCGCTATATTTGTTTGTTTTGTTTCTTATGTGGTGGGTGAAACCGCGGGGCCCAGCTAGTTAAATATATTATCATATTTTGCAGAACTTCTATAAGAATATAATTTGTCTAATCTAGAAAACCACATTCGATCAACTCTTCATCGATCCGATCCGATTTTAAATGCTTCTTATAAATAAATAAGAACATAATATGAACCATATATTTTCTTTATATCATGTCTCAGAATAAAGAGGTTCTAGAAAATGGTACCACGTCAGGGTTATAAGTAACTTCGATTAGAACAGAAAGCCTACCACATATTGATTACATTTTGTTCGCCTTTCAAAACTAAATCTTGTATAAGTCGAGTCTTGTATAAATAACTGGCTTACGAGAATGTACGTAAAAATGTTATTCCGTTGGTGAATAATTACACATTAGTATATGCTTTAATTAAGGCCCCTTCATCAATATTTTGAATAGACAATACTACAGCTACAAACTATTTTAAATTGAAAAACATTGAAATAGAACTGCAGAGATGTGTAGGGACTTTCATAGTAATTTATATGCAAAGTCTGTTTAGATAACATCACCATTTCACCAACTTAAGGTCAATACACACTGCCTTCCTAGATAGCAAAATCTATTCTCATTCACAAAACCGTGCACGATATCTTACATCTTTTTTGACCTCTATTGTAGTAACCTACAATAAATATATGACTTATGTCAATAATCTATACAGAGACATAATAGCATGATTATAAAGAAATAAATATAAAGCAAAACATAGTAAAAAAATAACATTCGTATTCATAATATTTAATGGCCAGTCCTAAAATATACTGGCCGTGGGTGGGATGACATATATTTAATTTAACGCTTTATATGAGTTTTCGTCAAAATAGTAAAGTAAAAATATTGTTACGTATATATTTGTAGAATGGTCTATTTACTAGCTTTCATTTGATTACCATCGTCCACCGCAACCTTATTACACTATTTTCAGGCGCCATTTTACAAAACATATTTTTTATGTATCTTCGTAAAAACAGTAATATATGTGATATGTTCTCTTCCCTGTCCCTTCCTCCTTTTTTTCCCTATTTACGGGCGCTATTTAAAAAAATATATACAGTCTATGGCACTCTGCAAACCAAAATTATTCTAATGATATGCCATACGGGTAAAAACGTATTAGTCCAATAATACTACCACGTATGCAGTGATAATAAACCCTCTTCCTACGTACTAGCTATTCCTATAGTAACCGAAGCCTCAAAGAAAATGAATCCTGCGGCATGACAAAGATGAACCAAAGACACACTGCAGATCGAATGTAATAGAATCCTTAGTGACTCAATTCACATCGACATATCTGTTTCTCCCAAATAACACAGTGTTAAGCGCTTCTGTGTTTTGTTTTGAAAGGTGTGATAAGCGACATCTACTTATCCGAGGCTTTAAAACTTAGTCCTCAGTGGAAATACAAAAGGGTTCTACGTTACTCCTCACATTTAAAATTCAGTCTTTAATTTATTTATATGTTTTATGTATCAGTAATAAAATTCTTAAACAATCTGGCAGATCCATCGAAAATATAATTACGATATCAATGTACAAGAAAGACATTATAATGATGGAGTGTTTGAACATCCCCGCTTTGAAGAGTTTCTTAATACCGATCGGTACGTTTGCTTTTGATTTGTGCCTTTCTCGGAATAAAATGAACGAAAAATTCCTATCTCAAAGATTGTAATTTGTTCACGTATCTCAGTCGCCTTTGTTATGCTCCAGTTGGAATTGAAAAACAAAATAACTCTATACATTTGTTTGTACTTAAATTACGAAATGTACACAGATTCAGTCGTGTAATTAAATTGTTACGTTTTGATATGAAAATATCAAAGTCTTAGGGGCTTCGTAGTATGTTTACCAAGAAAGCAAATAAGTAATAATTTTACGGAATACAATAAGAGTTGCCATCCGTACTTTATAATAAACTATTTTACTTTATTTAGAGTAATTATACCTTACGAGAAAAATAAAGTGTACGAAAATTTGCGGAACTAGGATTTAAAAAATTGAGTCCCTTGAACTAGGATTAAAAAAAGTTGAGTTGTAACTCTTTTAGCGTTAAACATACATTCTATTATCAAGGTTTCTATAACCATCTAATTTATAGCTAGCTAGAATATTTAGATTTGGCGACTGTTATTTTTTTGCTCGTCAAATTGTAGAGACACAGGCTCAAAGATTTTCTAGATTTCCCCTTTTTCGCCGGCTTAGATTCCTGTCGCACCATCCAAAAAGTTACCTTGGGTAAAACAGTTAAATATACTTTATTTTGAAACAACTATTTTTTTTCTCAGTTTTACATCCAACTAGCAGACCCGTGCCCACTTCGTTGGGCATTAAAAAAATTCTTGGTGTGGTTCTTAGTACCAACTGTTAGGGTTTATTACCCATTGCTAAAAGGAGGGTTATGTTTTGACCACGTATGTACATATATATCAATTTGCATGCCAATTTGGCGAAACATGTATGCTGTATTACGTAAAATCTTGGTGTAACTACCTGGGTTTGTTACCTTTCAATTGAATATCAAAATGATTATGATTATTTTAATTGTTCAATACTTCCAATATATGATATAATGTACAATATATGATGTAGTGTTATTATCTGACAGCAAAATGTATTGCTTTTCTGCATATCCAACTAGAGATAAACCTACGTACAATATATCTGTCTATGGGAAAATATTTTTTAAAAATCAATGCCACCTCTTATTCCGTACCATTATCTATAAAAAATCACGTATATGGTATGGGAGCCCCTTTAAATATTTATTTAATTTTGAATTCATTATTTATCTTCAAAATTAATGTATAATGAATAATATTGTAATATTCATATTGTGAATATTTCAAGCGTCTACCTGTTGCCGTTATTAATATAAACCAAAAAAGTCACGTTTATTATATGGAAGCACCTATATATTAAGGTTTTGATAAACTATTCTATCTTTCTAGTTGGATCAAACTACACACTTTATGCAAATTTTATTGAAAAAAGTCCAGTACTTTAAGAGTCCATAGCGGACAAACAACGTGGCACGTAATTTGTATAAATATAAACTATCCTATCTTTCAATTTGAATCAAACTGCATACGGTGTGCAAATTGTATTGAAATCGGTCCAATAGTTTAGGAGTTCATAGCGGACAAACAACGTGGCACGTAATTTGTATAAGATATAAGCTATTCTATCATTCAAGTTGAATTAAACTGCACACGGTGTGCAAATTTGATTGAAATCGGTTAAGTAGTTTAGGAGTCCATGGCAGACTAATAACGTGGCACGTAATTTGTATAAATATAAGCTATCCTATCTTTCAAGTTGGATCAAACTGCACACGGTGTGCAAATTTGATCGAAATTGCGGACAAACAAACAACGTGACACGCAATTTTATACATATATTAGGGTTACGAATATTTTGTATGATTTTGTATGGGAATACAGAAAAGTGTTGTTTTAGACTTTTTCACGCATATTTTTTTCTCTTCTTAAAAACCATCCTCATACTTCAAGGAATATTATAAAAAGAATAATTAACCAAATCGGTTCAGCCGTTCTCGAGATTTGCGCTTAGCAACACATTCAGCTATTAATTTTTATTTATATAGATGTACTTTATTTGCTGAATAAAAAGGTGGCCACCCTAAGTACAATGCCCACACTGTAAACTAAATGGCTGTTTGCTACTTTACTGTAACTAACTCCACGTAGAATAGGGATTCTACCTGAAGTCAGTGAACAGATATGTTACTACTCATTACGACAAAGAAGGTCAACTCGAATTTAAGTTAGCCAGCTCACACCTCTAATGAAATGCATGAAATGCTTCACGTTGGAAGTAGGTGTGACGGTATTACTTCAAACAATACTGGTTCTACCACCTTGCATATGCAGGACTAATGCTATGTAGAGTTTCATAAACGACTAGAAAGTGATAGAAGCACCACATAACGTCAGTGTTATGCGCTGTTATATTCTGATCTGAAGGGAGACATACTTTTCCGAGGCATTCCATCTTAGTCCTCATAGGTAGCAACGCATCTGTGGCTAACCTTAGTTGAGACTTTGATCTTACCTAGGTTACAGATGTCTATGGGCGGCAGTAGCCACTTGTTAGTGGGCTACATACTCGTTTGCTACTTCAATACTATAAAAAAAGGATTATGGGAAGCAGTGATCATCTATCAGAAAGTATAATATCGAACAGTATGATAACGATAGTGTATACGTATTCGTTTATGTAATCATATTCGTGTACTACATTAATTTGATATAAAAAAAAAACTAATTTATACTGCATTATATTAACTTCTGAGTTTTGATATAAATAGTTACGTTATCGTACTATTTAGTTTATATAGTTATCATAACGCTGAAAACGGTGTAATTTAGTGCAGCCGTAGTTCAATTTCGTAAAGTTCTACCACTTTATCACATCGTCATCCCATTATTGTCCCACTGCTGGGCACGGGTCTTCTCTCAGAATGAGAGAGTTTTGGGCCTTAGACCGCGCTGGCCAAGTGCGAATTGGTAGACTTCCCACACCTTTACGGACTCAGTTGTGCAGGACAGTTGTGCTTCCTCACGATTTTTTCCGAGTGGCGTGCCTGGGATCCAAACCTCGGACATTCGATTGAGAGGCTAAGTTTCAATCATTAGGCTATTATTGCTCAACTACAATTTTAACATCTATCACTTATTATGATAAAGTTTTCATTAAGCATACAAAGTACGTCTTTATAAAGCGTTTAAATAAGCCTATAAAGATCTGTATTTCAAAACGGCATTCTACAAGCGAGTTGCTCCGAAGATCAAACAAAATTACTCGAAGGGGGATGTTCACCAGTATTATATGCACATAGGGGAGTAAAATGCAAGCTTTGTACCCTCTCAATGTTTTATGTAATTAGCTTAAGCGCTCTAAACATGGGGCGGTGCTGTTTGAATAGAATTTTTGAAATTTTCTAATGAATGTTTAGATTGGACATACAAATTTCATCGCTTTGTATTTGAATTTAGATTACAAGGGTCGTTATTAAAGCTTTGATATGCGTTTGGTGACATGTGGCCAAAATATGTAATAGGTACCCAAAAGTATGTCTTTCCCCTTTTATGATAAAAGCACTCTGCAACCACTTTAAACCTATGAATAAATATCAACCATTGTATATTCAATAGTTACTCAATTTCTATTAAATGTTAACTTATTTTTTAAAATACGGAAGTAGCAAACAAGCATGCAATCCACTTAATGATAAGTGGCTGCTGCCGCCCATGGCCTTCAGATCAGAACACATCAATGTATAACACTACTGTTATTAGGCAGATAGATGTGGCGATGGTGCTTCCGGAGTAGAACCACAAAGAGTTCCAGCTCCATTAAATAACTAAGATTAAAAGTTAAGTATGTAACTGTTAGCGTGTTCTTGGATTATTTTATATTATAGGACTAGGGCTCAAAAGCTAAATGACAAGAAATATCATGTCCACTAGGGGACTGTGATACTAATGGAATGAGGTACAGCATATTTTTATAAGTATGTATATCTAGCGTGGAAGATTTCTTTTCATTTTTACAAAGGTTTCAATGGTAAACCAAACTAAGGTAGTTTGTAATGGATTACTGTAATAAATACTTAATGTAATTCTTTTCCTAAAATCACAATAAATCTTCTTAACGGAACAACGTTGGGAGTCCTTTTTTACCTGAACCCAATCCTTTAATCGATTTTGCGTGACTCACACTGAGGTGAGTCCCAGATTAAGATAACAATGACATTTATAATTTTTTTGACATGTCAACGAACTGTCATATTTACAAAACCGATTTGCGGAAAGAATATTATGATGCGGCAGCTGAATATTAAATTAAAGTTTTTATAAAGACATGAGTAAAGGGTTCCATTTGTGGGTGTTGATTTTTTTGACAACCATTGTCGTGATAGAATTAAAATTTCAAAGTGATCGCGTTTTGTTCGGAGGAGATCACAATGTATTGTCAACTGTCATTTGGTGCAACGTTTGTCCCGAAAATCAAAAGGGTTGGCAGGTTTCATAACAGAATATTAGCGTACATAATATAAAACTGGACTAAATTGTAAGTACCTACATCTGTACTTTTTAATTCACTTAATTATAAAATAATACCTAAGTAAGAGTTGTTTTTACAAAACAATATCCCCATAACATGTTTAAATAAGTAAAATAAATAAATTCATAATTTTATTCTAGTTATATGACAAATATTCAGTTGGACTAAACAATATAGTTTTCATACATTATTTAGACAACGCCTGTATTTTAGATCACCTCAAATTATTTCTCATAATATTGCTATACCATAAAATCAGGCGCTTTGAGAACTGCTACTTGCGTTTTGCGAACTAACTCTTAAATACAGTTATAAATACCGATTGATACTAAAAAATAAAAATAAGAAATTGGTACATATAAAGTTTTACAAAGTACCGGAAATAAATTCTAGCTACATTTACTTCAAAATGAGTGTGAATTTGCTGCAGCGTCGCAGTGCAAAGTTGAAAGAAATAAAAGTCGATATTCACGAATACAAGTTGAGAAACTTACGAGTTGATATCTAGTCTTTGCGGTAAAACTGCCCCGACTGTGTTATCAACTGGAAATCTCGAAATATATTCTGGAGTTGAAGTGAAATTTACTATTTATTTTATTTTACAGAAGACGGAGGTACCTACTTAAATTTAAAGTTAGAAATTACTCTCATATATAATCTAAACATTCGAGAGTTTTACTCAGTTTTTATAGCATATACCTATATGAAATATATACATATATATTAAAACAAGACTTGTGGTATTTGTTTTCAATTTTATTATTATACAATTGCAAAATAGAAAAAGGCAGCGTCATTCAAGGTATTAAAATAAAATAGAGGTAGAGGCTGAGGTGCACAAAACCACTAACCTAGATTTTTGACTGCCAGCCCATAAACATAGTACGTACACTACCGACCATAGACGTTTATTTTTATCGGATTGTAATAGCGTACTAGCATGCAGTCCATCTAATGGTAAGTGGTAACTGCCGCCCATGGACAACTGTAAGCAACTTCATATAGAACTGGGTTTCTCTCATAAGTCTAGTGATCGACTTTGTGCATTTCTACTCCCGAGGACTAAGATGGTCGCCTCATATAAGCCTTGAGCAAGCCTTGGAATTTATAAATAATAACCTACATTAATCTTGTATTACAAAAATCATGACGAGCAACAATTACTTAAGATTATGACAATAAATATAACATATATAAAGATTAAGGTCAACTTAGATTGACACATACCTACTACAGGGAGCTGAGTTCCTCTACAAAGGTGTAAGGAAGAGAATAAAAATATTAGTAAGTAGTGTATCTTATCATTATACTTTTACACTTTATAACTTTTTCAATAAATACCTAAAACGTAAAATCCGGAGGCGGAAGTCTTTTTTAAACCAAACATTTAGTACGGAGACGGATTACATCCGTTTAACGTTATTAAGCCGTTAAGGAAGAGTCGTCAATAGAAACGTTTTAACCAGCATTTATGTATAAGATGTATTATCCTCAACAAAGTATTTCTTACATCTTATAAATATCTTAACAATTGTAAGTAACACATAAGCAGGTTCTTATCGCTTAATATGTAGGTATATTTAATCTTCGCCCCACAATAGGATTTCCATAACCAGAAGTACCTATCAACAAAATAGAGAAACAATCACATAAATAGTTAAGCCCCGTAGAGAAAACATTAATCGTTAATTCATCATTTAGATATCTTTCTAGTCGAGAATCGAACCCGGATCTCTTCAGTCGTTTGAGCACTTTACCGCGCGGAATTTAGTCAATAAACTCTATAAATATACACAAAATATTTACAATAAAGTGTTATACAAACGTATAGAGATATACAAAACATAATTATATAATTAATGTTTATGTTGATATGTTTCTTTAGGCTGTTTGCGAACGAAAACAAAAAGCAGTAAAGGAAATAAAAGTAATTGAGGAATAACTTCAACACAAACATTGAGACAAACAAGGCTCATAAAAACGCGGCAAATATGACAGCCCGCTTTCCTTTAGCTTTATTGCTCTATTTTCATTCTGTTTGCCAGGTTTTTCACTTTTGTATGCGTTTTTTTTCATATTAACAAACACGTATCGTTTAGTCGTGTGCAATCGGCCTAGTATCTAGCCTAAAATGTAATAAAATCCTTTTTGAGAATATTCATGAGTTCTTATCTCTTATAATTAAGGTATATGACACGTATTAATCATGTGAGTACCATGTACCTACTTCAGACCAGAGAAGTTTACACACAAGTGTTAAAAACTTAAGGCAAAGACTAGTGGTTGAAACTTGGAGTCCGAAGTTCGAACCCAGACTCTCACTTTTAAAGTTATGTGCGCAATGTTAATGATTTCCACTTGCTATGACAGTAAAGTAAAACATCCCTGAATAAATAAAACATTATGGGAAAACCTTCACGCTAAGATTTTAAGAGCTTAAAAGATGTTTTTTATAAGAAAGAGTTTCCTAAGGTGTGAAGTCTGCTAATCCCCACTTTGTCAACGTGGTAAACTATGGGCTTTTTTACATACATATCCGTATCCAGTTAGCAGTTCACCTGATAGCAAGTTAGCTCTGCCGCCAATGGATATTTATAATGGAACCGTGATGTGTTGAGAATCCTACCTAAGGTCGATAGGTCGATGTAACAGGTGCGTTACTACCTCTAAGCACTAAGTTTCACATCCCGAACAAATACGTCTCCCTTACTACACATTTCAACCCAAAATAGCAGCGAATAACACTGCTATTAGGTATAAGGCAAACGGGTTGCAGTAATGGGACAGTAATGGAATGACGACTAAAAGAGCCTCAGCTATCAACGTATCTTTAAATTATTAACGCCCTATTGCTGGCTACGAGTCTAGAAACTATAAAGAAGGCCTTTTAAACTTAATTGATCTCGCTTGAAGCTATGATTATACCCTATCAGAATTTGAACAATCAAATATAATGTCTCGAAGAACTGTCTTAGTAATTCTCAATACAAAATATATTAATGTTTACATTTGTGTAGGGAATAGAATTTTCGCTTCTACGACGTAGATTTTTGTTGGTAAATAAGAAAACACTTTTTAGGGTCCAAGCCTCTTGGGTCTACACTTAGTCGCTGAGATATAATGCGACTGAACCTTTTTCTCTTATCAAACATTTCATAAATCATGAGATTCTCGTAAATAAAGTATCTAATATTTATACAAGTATGTATTTCAGCAAGTGAAAGTATGAAGGTCAAAAAGACAATTTCTATACATTTATTACTTTAATAGCGAAGTGAAATGTGAAGAAATCGAAACCGCAATCTCGGACATGTCTAAGTAGTATAAAAAATACACACACGTCTGTAGTCTACCAGGTCGTAGTTGGCCGGTAGGGAGGCCTGTGTCCTTAGCACTTACAAGGACACCCTTCTCTATTAGTGAAATAAAAAAGTATATGTCAGCTCCGACGCACGACTAGAGTTTACTCCTTAAGCACGATTGTCTAAACAGGCGCAATAAAATTAAATTTAAATAAGTTTCAATTGTTGTAAACAGCGCCATCAATGCGATGGATAAAAAAACTTGAAGAAAGTTTCAATTGTTGTAAACAGCGCCAACTATGCGACGAATGAGAAAACTTGAAGTAATATTCAATTGCTGTAAACAACGCCATCTATGCGACAGATGAAAAAGGGAAAGCTGCGCACAATAGGTTACGCACCGTAACGAGGTCATACGATCACTAAATTTTACTACTCATATTTTTCTCATACCGGGCGCTTTATATGAAAATCGATTCTTAAGGATTAAATTGAAACAGAAACCATTACAATGGTGATGACAGTAGGCATATTTCCGTGATTATTTATTTTTAATTTGTAAGCCTTTTTAATTGTATATCCGTATCTATGGCACTCAGAATCAGTCCAGTCATTAAAAAACTGACCGTACAGATATAAAAAAATGCAACAAATTACGAACACATTCATATTAAAATTAAGTACAAATATGTAAAAGACAAATTTCATACAATTTCATGTGTAGGTACTTTTTTCTTAAATAGACTTTAACATTCTAAGTGTATGAATGCTTGATTAACATTCAGAGAGTAAGTATACACTTTAGAGGCTTTTTCGTAACATAGGAATAGCAGCCTTTATTGTAGTCTGTTTCAATTAAGCCTAAATCCGCAACACATGTTCTTCATACAAACGTGCCTATACGCGCTCGTAGGCTTGTACAATATTTTAACGTGAAAGCCTACGGACGCAATCTCAAACAGAACGGATGATCCTTAAAAAACAAAAGTTAGGGGCTTTCGTTTGCATTTCAGGATATGAAACAGTGAATTTTGTCGGAACTGTCCATTTTGACATTAATCTATCTGGCCCGGGTTCAGTATATGAATTGATGTAATAAATTATAAATTTCGTTTGTGACAATTTTGAATCTCAATCCTAATAAAGTCTTAGTAGGTGAGCAAATTTTTAACAAAACTTTAATGTATTGTGAACTAGTAGAAAGTCTCCATATCTTTACTAATAACTGATTATAGAATAAGATTTTGATCGTAGTTGTAAAATGTAATCCAGTTTACCTATATAATTTCGAACTCTCCGTGGTTTAA
Organism: Cecropterus lyciades; assembly: GCA_002930495.1. Classification (NCBI taxonomy): domain Eukaryota; kingdom Metazoa; phylum Arthropoda; class Insecta; order Lepidoptera; family Hesperiidae; genus Cecropterus; species Cecropterus lyciades. The sequence goes on along the minus strand of MOOZ01000706.1, from coordinate 77,333 downwards.
GTTCGGCGATTCCTATAGCCACACTCATTTCTGCTTTAAAACAGTAGCGTGGAGTATGTATTCTGATTTGTAGTCCCTATTCGTAGCAACGCATCTGTGACTTACCTCTTGTACGACTTCTTCTAACTAGCTTACTCTAGCGAGAAATAAACCCCTCCCCCCTCCCGCATAAACATATACAGGCCTTACGGGGAGTACATTTTCTATTGTATAGGTAACGAATTATTATATTTTTTTGACAATCGTGTAGATAGACAAAAAATGACACATAAAATAGACAAAAATAGGCCTTTGCAATAGATAGGCGTAGTTTATAACAAATATTAAAACAAAATTTTTAAAATACTTAGTTCATTTATTATTCATTGTTCATAACGTATAACGCGATATCATTAATTCGACTTAGTCCACTCGCATTATAAATATTATATCTATATCAAATAAAATTTTGTATTATTTTGCCCCGCAGGTAAGGCATGCTTAAAATTATTTATAAAAGAATATTAATAGGATGCAACTAATTATCACATATTGAAACCTTAAATTCTTGCAGTGGTTCATTTTAATTAGACCGTTAATTGCCTATGACAGCTGTAATTGGGACATGTACAACGACGCAACACATCGTTGGCTTAATTTGTGAGCAATTTACTCTGTACTCAAATTCGTTTTTATGACTCGTAAAACACTAAACGAAATGAAAATTATGTCACGCGACGTGTACTGTAATTAGAGTAAGTAAACAGGAATTGGAGCGGCAAAATTACGAAACAGCTTTTAATTTAGGTGATACGCATTAATTATGTATGGAGATGATTAAATAATATCAAAGTAAGAAGGACCTCATCCGAGTCCTGATTACATAGAGTATTTGTTGTTTGGGCTTAAGACGAAAATGTCCTTGACATCTATTTATCCTAATTCTTGAATTATGTTTAAGGAGACCATATTAGTCATAAGAAATAGCATCGCATCTGTGATCTAATTCGGGTAGAACACGTCTGCTTTATAATAGTTGAATACATATATTATGTTTATTGCTAGCATTGACCATTTAACATCAAACGAATTGCACGAAGCTAAATACTTTGCTACTTCAATTTTATTAAAAAAAAATAACAAAAAATAGTAACCGAATTTTATACCACAAAAAAATAAAAAATATTTAAACATATGTTGGTTTCTTACAAACACAGTACAAAGCCCCGAAGTCGGCGCTCAACATAGAAGTCGGTTTCTAATCTTTGTTAAAAAAAATCTTTCACGCATTTTAGTGATGATACACTTATGTCTTTTTTATAATATCACTAACCTAAACGAACCTAATCCATCCAATATGATGTATCCATCTATCCATCCACTACAGCTCAACCTAATTCTATGCCATAAATTGGTCTTGCAATACCCTCTATCATCAGATTTGTGAAGTTGAAGGTAAAAATTTTCATTTTATATCATTGCATAGTAATCTTACTGCATATACGTAAGCACCAAATGGCCAAATTCTATGGTTTAGGTTCGAAATACCTCTGCATAAAAGGTCAAATTTTTCATAGTAAGTCTCTGTTCAGTAATCTTATTATATATATCGTAAGCACTAAACGGATAACTTCTTTAGTTTTAGCTAGCAGTACCTCTACATCATCAGGATCGAGGAGTAAAAGGTCACATTTTTCATTATATCATTTCATCATTCATGAGAATCATTCATGAGAATCGGATCGGTAGAAGATGGAGGAGATAAAGTAATTCGTTTATTTGCCGCGCACACACTAAATGCAAATCTAAGTCTTATGTGGTTTTGTTATGGATGCCTTTGTCAGAATTAAACCTAATTAAAATGGGACACCACGGGAACTACTAGCTATTAAATAGAAAAAATGTCCAAATCGGTTCACCCAGTCGAAAGTAGCGAAGGTTCAAACAAGAAAAAATGTCCAAATCGGTTCACCCACTCGAAAGTAGCGAAGGTTCAAACAAAAAAAGAAAAAAAAACAGTCGAATTGAGAACCTCCTCCTTGTTTGGAAGTCGATTAAAAATAACTAAAATCTTGGTGCAACTTTTTCAGATTCCTTTATAGCCCAAGATACGATTGTCATTCCTGAAACAGGCACGTTAGTGCCTTTAAAATATTAAAGCGCCTTTTAAAAACCTCTTTAAAGAAATTTATTAACTGTTTCATATTTTGTTATTGTAGTTTTCTAAATTTTACGGCCGATTAAGACTGAACATAACAGTTAAAACAATGTTTAATGGCATACATTAAAACGCCTGTTATGTGATCAGTCAGTTTTATTAAATGAAATACTTATAATACAAAATTTTATTTATATTTACTAACTTACCTTATTATAACCTTATTATTACCCTAACCCTTATTATTAAATTTATAGTAAAAAAGGAGCATGCAGTTTATTTAATGGTATCTTGGACAAGCCTATCGACATCTATAATAATCAACGCCTGACTGATAAGAGTTCTACCTTAATTTTCCTAGAGAAGTTGGAATCGCTTTGTAAGTATGTCTTACTGACGCACTTTAAACCACTTTTCATGTGTTGTTATGTGTTTTAGAGTAGTTGGACATAAAAAGATCGTAGTTAATACATAACTCGCAAAAACTCTATTATAATAGAACAAAGTAAGAGAAAATATACATACACAATAAATACTGTTTCTAATATAATAACAATCAACATACATATATCGATAAACCCTCAACTTCTAAATGGAGTAAACGACACGGCTATTTTAACGAAGATATTTTTTATAAAAGCGCTTCTTCAGATATTCATTTATCTTCACTGGTTTCCAAGTCTTTTTCTCGAGCTCGGTCAGCCAGTTTTTCATTGTGTTCAAACTTTTAGCTTCCACGACCGGTGTAGGAAATCTTGTTCTAGTCAAAAGCCCTTGTAGCGCTTGCAACAAAAAAGACAAAAGGGACATAGACACCACTATATTGATCGGATCGAAACCTATAGAATGGTGATGGTATGTTGACGCTCCATAATTTGCATTCCCGCTCACTCCATATCCTGTTGTAGCGTAGTGGCTATTGAAGCTTCTTGAATTAGAAACTAGTTCATTCGATGGCGTTTTCGCACTGTTTTCTGTAACCGGCGCTTCGATTTGATGTTCGTCGTTCGAAAATCCCCTTTCAATATTATCTGCAATGTTGTAATTTATCGCATTTGGATTTTGGTTCATATTTCGTATTTTCAGCAGAACGGAATGTGCGTTTATTTGTATTCTCTTTAATAAATATTGTATCTTCGTGCTTTGTTCTTTAATCATTTTTGTCACGAACTCTTTGAAATTTTGGATTGAGATCTCAGGCGGCACTTGTTCGTTTTCTATTTTAGATTTCACGGTTGAGAGTAATAATATAACTATAAAAACAATTACCGACAGTAGCGACATAGCTACAACTTTTTTATTAGAATATTTTAAAAACATGTACGCAGTTGCAAGGTCGGATAGAAAATAGGTAAGATTTTGTGTGATATTATTTATATTGAGGACATCCGAGGTTCGTTGGGTTTACTAATAAGTTTTCACTCGGAAAGACTGTTGGTAACATCAGCTCGTTATTCCCTTGACATTTGACCCAGCTGATCACATCCACACCGCAATGCATTAGATACGCGATGCATTGTTTGTGTATCATTATTTCATGCTATTAATTCGCAATGAAAGTTTGAAATCACATTGTGCTGTCATAGTTAATTTATCATTAGTATCTGCCTCTTTTCTCCTAATTATTGACTTATTGTGTAATAATTTAAAAGATCTCTCTTTGTTTATCGTTTGGAATAGTTTCTTTTTATATTAAGAGAGCAAACAAGCATGCTGTTCACCTGAAGATACTTGGCCACAGCCGCCTATTTTTTTATCACATTGAAGTAGTTAACGAGCATGCAGTCACTCTGACGATAACTAGTGACTAGCAGTCACATGATGCCCATGTCCATGGGCGTGCCGCCCATGAACATCTATAAGCAACTTCATGTCTTAAAACAGGGGTTATATCTGAAGTCAATCACAGATGCGTTGTTACTCCCGAGGACTAAGATGGACGCCTCATATAAACGGCAACTACACCATTCCACCGAAACGCAAAACTGCTTCACGCTAGAAAAAGGTGTGGCGATAGTACTCGGCCGGTCGGACTACTCAATGTTTAATTCAATTTAGTTCTTTTTTCTTGAAGGTGGTAGAATTATTTGTGGTTCGACTCCGGAAGCACCACCACCACACCTATTTCTGCCTTATAACAGCAGTGTTATGCGTTGTTCTGTTATGTTATTTCTGCTAGTTCTGTTACATTATTTTTCGAGGCATTCCATCTAGTCCTCAGGGGTAGCAACGCATTTGTAGCTTTTAACCTTTGTAACCTTAAGTGAGACTTTGATCTTACCTAGGGTTGATTACAGATGTCTGTGGGCGGCGGTGGCCACTTACCACCAGGTGGGCTGCATGCTCATTTGCTAGTTCCATTCTATAAAAAAATGACTCAGATTTGATCCTTTCATGGTTCATGGTCGCGGCGGAACTGCATTGACGGGTAGAACCATTGACAAACACCAGTTACTTTAATTTAATAATTAGTTTAATTTAATTTAGTTCTTTTTTGTGGCAAAACGTCACGACGCGCAGCTTTTATTGTATCTTTACGCACTGAAATTTGCACTGTTTGTGATTTACATAAACTAATATAATTACTGCATTTCACGATTGCGCAAAATCATAGACTTCTCTGCAAAAGTTTTTATGTGATTTTTATCCTCTATTGGCTTTTAAACTAAAGGTAAGAATTGATGCTACTGTGACAGTCAACCGTATAAACTCTGAGTACTGGAATTGAATGCACTTATAAATAAATGAAAATAGGCCGCAAGCTGTTAAAAGGCGATAAAATAATAGTCATTTAAATTATTTAACATACATATATTTTAATACATTTCATTTAAATTTATTTTATATTTTATTAAGAATCTGTATAATAATTAAAGCTTAGGACAAATGTACATCCTACTTAATCAAATCCTATTTAATGAAGTATGGAGTATTTAATTATATCCCATAGTTTATAAACCAAATTATACGCCAATCCACAGCATACACTGCTACATTTCGTGTAGTAATCGTAAAGTAGTCATGATTACTTAGCAATCACTATTAAGAGTAATCGCAGGCGCAGGGTATAACGCCATCTAACAAAGAATCAGTGACTTAGTCCTGCTAAGCTTGTAGCTCTGAAGTACGACTTAATATTTAACTGTACACATAGATGGCGTGAGAGTAAGTAACGTGTGCGCAATTGCGCATACGATAGTAAGGAACACAGTGCCATCTAGCGTGCAAGGTTTATAGTAACCAAATAGTCACCTGCTCTACTGGTATGCTAGCGTGCAGTAAGATGGCGTTGATATGTCTTTATTTTTTACCAGGCTTTTGTGTGTTCTTTTAGCGATTATGGGCTTATAACTAAAAAAATAAACTTCTACAATGTGATACTACACTAAACTCACAAGTAACATTATTAAAAAATTAACAAAAAAATAGGAACCTGTGACACAAAATAACAATAAAAGAATTTAAATATATGTTGGTTTCTTTCATACACAGTAGTACATAGTCCCGAATTCTGCGCTCAACATGTTTTGTTAGATCTATCGACGAATCTATGTTCTACAAGTATAAAGCCGTGGTCGAATGCCACCTACTGTAGCAAAAGCACATTCATTAAAATAATAAAAATCAGTGGCATACGATCACGTCTATCCTTCAAACAAATCACTATCAGTATGACGTATAAAAATACGTTAAAATATAATACGTGTAAGTAAGTTGTTTATTTATTAACCGGTAAATTTTTAATAGTCTGTACATTATAATTTTAGCGGAGACTATTTTCTTGTTTCTTACTTTTTAGAGCGTTTTTTAGTTTTTAAACTTTCATTTTATTTGAGCATCAGTAGCAATTTTTGTCTAAATACGTAACATAAAAGTATTATAATATATATTTTTTTGGAATCGTCTATTTACTAGCTTTCAGTTAATAGCTATATTTTCGTGATAATAAAACTACTACTACTACAATTTAATTTTACACATTTAACACAATTAACTAGTAACATTGTTAAAAATATTCAAACGAAAAACACGACTGCTTAAAAGTATTTTTTGTTCATAATAATATATTTTATTTAATGCTTTAAATGGGTATGCGTCAAAATAGTCAATTATTATAAGTATATCCATTTTTAGAAAGGGCTATTTACTTATTAGATTTCATTTGATATTGTTGTGATAATAAAAAAGTCGTCCCTCCCCCTACTTTTTCCCTATTTTCAGACGCCATTTTTAAAAATTATATAGCCTATGTCACTCTTCAAATTGAGAGATTCTAATGATATATCGTACGTGACAATCCGTCAACCCGTTTGGGCTGTAGTGCGTGCCAAAGAAATGGATATACATACATACAAACAAACATACATACATACTCTCGAAAACATTACCCTTCTTCTGACGCTTTTACCCGACTAAAAAGGGTATTTTTTAGCAAATATTTTTTATATCCAATTTTCAACATACAATAACTATTAACTGTATTGATTAGAATTACGCAAGTACGACGTGTAATGTAACGAATAACATTTTAGTGAGTCGGTATTATTGATAATTATTAGCGTCAAATCAAAATTTTCACAAAACAATAATTTGTACTTACCTCAAATAGGTCGGCGACAGCCAAATTGTCCTCATTTTACTGTCTAGTTCTCTAGGCCCTTTGCTGTCCATCTATAGTGGGTAATCCCCAGCTTTCACAAGAAGACGTTATCGTACACTTTGAGAAACAAAAATTAATCGCTTAAGAAAACACTCAAACATTACTTTTTATCAGAACAGACCATCTAAAAAGACTACAGAATTTTTATCAAAGTTAGGTAGGCATATATTTGAAACACTTGTGCAGGTACTCGTTCAATTGACCTAAACAAACTATACGTCTCATTTATGCCTACCCTAAATAAGTAATAATCTAAACAAAGCAACGAACTATTAGTTTGAGCAAGTTATCGCCAATGTTGATTTTTGTACGTCCAAAAGTTTTACATGTCTTCATCGCGACGGAAGCCTGTAATTAGCCAGACAGTTCGTAAGCAAACAATACGCTTATCTTGATGCATAAACATTAAAAGGGCGGAAGGGTACAAAGTGGAAAGTGGGAACTTGATGGAAAATAGAACACCCGATATTAATTTCTCGTTTGTCCAAGTCGGTAGGTACGCAGCCATTTTTCTAACGCAACTGCAGGGTTAATTGTAACGAAGTGATGGTTAGACAACGAAATCGATGCAGTCGAATTTGGAAACAAACACTTTTTAAACATTTCTTTCAGCATTGTAACTATTCAATATGTGACTTTATGTTCAATGTTTAAATGGTTTTAACAAAGTTTATTCGTTTCTAGTCTTTTAATTTCTCACGGGCACATTTTCACGGGATTTCTATCACAACTAGGGACTCCTGGTCAACACGCCAGTCTAGTGCGTATTGGTGGAAAATATTTACGATTTATTAAAAGATAAAGTAGCCAACAAGCATGCAGTCCAATTGATGGTAAGTGTTGACTGCTGTCCATGGACTTCTGTAAGCAATTTCATGTAGAACTGGGGTTCTATCTAAAGTCTATCACGATGCGATGCTACTCCCGAAGACTAAGATGGTCGCCTCATATGAAACTGAGCAGACAACCACAAATTTCCACTGAAACGAATTATAACTTCACGGAATAAGTACACAAATATCTACTTTTCTTTATCTTTATTATTTTTAATGAAGGTAATACTCGTGAAAGTAAAACTACACTTAGTTCAATTCAAAATATATTTTAGTGAGACTAAGCAATGGAACATTTTTAAATCTGGTTTTTATAAATTCAAAAATTTTTGGTGTATATTTTTTGCAATTTGAATAAATAAATTTCTAAACTTTTATTATGAAATCCGCTCTACCGCATTTTGCTCCCGTGCTCACGGTCAGTTAACGCTGTGAAAAAAATTGTTACGTATAAAAATACTTCATTAAGCCACGTTTTATCTTTCATGTTAATCAGTGGGCGTGGGTTAGTAAAGTCTAATCGAAAATTAAAGGACGTAGTAACTTAAATAGACTATACTCTAAACTGAACTTTAAAATGTGAACTCAAAGTATAATTTTAACCGTCTCAAGTTCTCAGATCCTTCACAGAGTATAAACAAATTCGTGGTCTAAGCAAACTAGAGTCTTATTATAACGACCGTAGATTTATTGGTACGTCCTAACGCAATTAATTCGGAATTAAGATGTCGGAATATTTAAAGCCTCTGCTGCTTGCTATTAGGTGCTTAATTTACATATTTAGGTGAGGATAAATGGCAGAAATGGGGAAAAAACGAATAGCATAGATCACGGCCTAATTTATGGTTTTGCTGTAGAATTTCTCAGAAGAGAACATATTTTTTACATGTTTTTTTAAATAAACTACAACATTGTAGTTCCTACATGGAAACTACTTTTTTATTTGTATTAATAAATCGTTTTACCGCTATCTCATTTAGTAGATAACAGTCTTGCCATTCGGCCAGGAAACATTCACTTCACGTTGCAAGCTGCAGTGTTAAGCGAATTTTGGTTTCAGTATAATTTCGTGACACACAGTGAAATTTTATGGCCTTATAATATCAAACACATTCGTTTATCTCAACCGTTGCAGCGCAAATTGAAGGAGCACACGAGCATGCCGTCCTATCTGAAGGCAAGTGGTTACTGGCGCCCACGAACATCTGTAACCAACTACATATAGAACAGAGATTCTATCTGAAGTCACAGATACGTTGGTAATCCTGAGGACTAAGATGGTCGCCTCATATAACTGCTTCACGGTTGAAATAGGTGTAATTAATGCTTGATGCAAATGTTTTGAAGCCCTCAGGTTAGGAAAGAAACGCATCGCCTAGGAAAAGGTTAATTTAAGCATGCACTAAGTTCCTTTATGTCCTTTTAATGTGTTGTTTGAATGTGCTCACGCCCTGACTACGTCGTAAGATGGCAATTAAAATGAAAAATTTTTGTTCCAGAATCTACTCGTAAGCCTGGAAGGACCCCAACTTAACATCATATACTTTGACGACCCACGTGATGGAACGGTCACCACACCGATGTGACACGCAGTGAGACCCGGGTTCGATCCCCGGCCAGACAGACATCTGAATGATGAGTTTAGATTTCTGTTCCGAGTCTAGGTGTTTGTGTATTCGTCTTCGTGTGTCCAAGGCACCCACTACACAGGAGACAATCCTAGTGTGGGGCTATGAGAAGTAGAATGAGTAAAAAGCATTTATGTTTAAACTTTTGCTCAAGAGACTTAGTATTGCAAGATTCCTCAGCGTTAGAATCGATTATGATATTAATACGAGTCCACAAACCTGCTTCAGCCTAAGTAATTAACAAAACAAGATTAGAAAGGTGCACATTGTGTTCTAATCATCAATATTATTAATTACGCAGCAATTTATTTGAGTGTCGCCATATAAATTTCACAAATAGATCGTCAAACTTATAACGCTTCTGTAATAGGTTTTAAGATAACATCTATGGGTTCGTTTTCAATTTGCCGGTAGCGTAGCTGAGAAATAATTAAAAACGCAATTAAAAGTAACATAAATTCGTCAGCCACGCCTCGCCCGTAAACAAACCGACATAAATAAATATGCAATTATGATGATTTAATGTTTCTATAGTTTAACAATTTATTTTCAGGGTTTCTTACGAGTGTTCAGTTAATGGACCCTTAGTTCTCAATTGCCAGGGTAGGGTTTTTTACAATAAAAAATACATATGTAGCGATCTCCCGCTACTCGTCAAAAAGATGACGTCATCGTATTCTGAATCACGCTATCAGAGTTTTCTCAACATCCTGCATATAAACAAGTCGGAGCACGGCCGCTCCCCAGGCATGATCAACTAGCCTGACGGGAGATCTCCCTTTGCCAAACATAATTAAATATTTTTCTTTCAAGTAATACTACAGCCTAGAATTAGACGGTATAGCCATTTCCCTCTTTATGGTCATTACTGTCTATACAAATGCTGGTATACACGTACAGGGTAAGGTCGTTCGCAATTATTCTACTCTGTAGGCAATATCAGACGATATGTAGGTATAATAGTGAAAAATGGTGAAAGATTTAAAAAAATACCGATTTGGATTAAGATTTTAACTAGTCGGAATCAAACGAGTTCTTTTTAGAAAAAAAAAAGAAACGTCTATTTTTCTCTGTCAATGGTTAATGTCGCCTGTAAGGATAAAAATCAGTTAAATAATTAATACGTTAAATACTAATCTTTAAGAATATATTTATTTTATTCCAATCAAGTACCTATCTTCTAAACCTCCATAACCTTTTATAGATTCAACATTATTCTCATAAATAAGCATTTATAATGCCTTTAATCCCATATTTTTATTATGTAAGGTTACGCCGGGAACATTCGCGTTTAATGTCTAATCAATA
>MOOZ01000706.1:45830-58589 GCA_002930495.1 Cecropterus lyciades | reverse complement strand
ATTGACTCGAAGTTCCCGAAGATTTTACTTCCTGAAGGGCTGCAATTCCATATCTAATGAATTAATTATAGACATATAGACATTTCTATAGTTTTTAGAATTTTATCCGTGTGTTTGAAATCGCATCAACGAAAATCTGTTGCGCATGTATGAAAATTTATTAAAATTCAAAGTTATGTCATTTTTTTTAAACGCGTCATGAATACCTGAATAAGCATTTGTATGTCTTTCCGACTGTTTTTTGTGACAAAAACTTATGTTCATGCCTCGACTCTCTTTAATCCACAAGGACAATAATTATTTCTAGCGTGAATGTTCTTGCATTTCGACGGAATGGTGTGGTTACCTGCTCACTTATACATGTGGTGACCATCTTAGTCCTTAGGAATAGCAATGCATCTGTGATCGAATTCAGATAAATCCCCTGTTATATGATGTTGCTTAGAGATGTCCATGGGCGGCAGTAACCATACCTTATAGCTTACCATCAGGTGACTGCATGTATAGAATAAAAATACAAACCAGATTTAATTCAGGTGCATTCGCCTTTTAAAATAACGTAAAGTAGTATAATAAATGAAAAAAACGTCCATCTCTTAAGGGATTACGCAGACAAAACAGATATGTGCTATATCAAGCGAACAATAAAACTTTAATCGTTGATCAAATTTTCATACAATTCTCCTCGTAGCCCGTAGCACCGCACAAACAATGTTGCAAATCTGATAATTTGCTGGCCTTTGTTTCATTTGGAAGATCTTTTCCCAACATTCGAGTTTCTAAAACGAACACAAAAGCGTCTAAAGTATCGCTAATCTAAAGACACAATTATACTCACTATCTGTTTGTACCTTTAATGTCGTAAAGACGATTTTTTTTTGTATTATAACGAAATATTGATTCTGACTACATGTATCAGAACTTAATATTGAAAGATACCAAAACTTATTAGCAATAATTATCAATAAGGACCACAAATTCTTAAATTTCAATTACATGTAACCAAAAGTAAGCTTTTTTAACTACATATATCTACAAATTTAAATCTATAATGTATTAAAATCCGAAAGAAATTAATCTCATATTTGATTAAACATATTTTTCATTTTGTACAGGTATAAAAACCACAATTGCAAAAGTGCCCCTATTTATTGAAAATAACATTTCAATATTTCATTTTCGAAATCCAGTATCCATAGAAATATAAAACGGTTTTATGAATAGGTACTAACTAAAGTTTTAATCTGCAGCACTTTAATCAATGAGGGCTTTCAAGCTGCCGTGACTTACTTATCGAACAACATTTTATTAGAAGTGAATTTTATATTTTTATACGAAGGCGTTGCGCATTGCAGTATTTTATTGGCCGATATTTTTATTGCGTAATTTTAAAATCCCGTTTATATAGTCCATATAACAATTCTCTTTTATAAAATGAATTCTGTGTAGAGAAATTAAAATTCATGATTATTTTCTACGTTTAATCATGATCGTAAAACCAATTTTATTGCGTAGAAATAAAAGAATTGTTTTCAAACATTTCCGTGAAAATAAAATCATAACGAATAAACAAGGCTTAAATAAATAAATAGATCTGCTAAAATAATCTGACGGGTTTCCACGTAAAGCTTCAGAAGTTTCACACGTAATAAGATACTCTTATTTAATTACCTATAGAATAATAAATATAGGAAACTTTCAAAGACTATCGCTACTTTTCACTACCCTTCAAAACCAAATCCCAGCACACCCAAAGCTGCTATTACGAGTATTAGGCAATAATATGTGTGGCGGCTGTACTTCCGGTGTTTAACAACGTATGATCGACTGTATTACTGCATGTACAGTACTTACTAGGGTTGAAACTGAGACCATCTTAGCGGAGGCGGATGCGGAAGTTAATAAGTTCACCTCCGCAGATGCTGAGGTTAACGGAGGCGGAGATGAACTTTACATAGTACAGTTCTTATAAAAATTCAAATAATTACTAATAATCAAAATTATGAAGAGAAAAATTATATTCACGAACAACAGCTTTGCGGATTTGTTGCTTTCCGTGCCGGCTGTCACTAAATAATTGTTCACTTAGCACTTAACTTGGTGCCGATAAGTAAGTGTAAAAAATGGGAGAAAAACCTTTATATTTTATGTTATACCTTTATCACAATAAAGATGTTCATCTAGTTGCATCATATAGCTGAGCGGCCGCGTCGCCTAGCGTCCCTCATTGCGCGTTGTACGTCAAGATCTTTTTTGCGGAGGCGGATGTGGAAGCGGAGGTTCGATTTTTTGCGGAAGTTCCGCAGTAATGGAGGCGGAGGCGGAGTTCCGTTACAACTCTGGTACATACATATAATGTGCCCTTAGTACGAGATTATTACGTATCCTCAAAACATTGTACGTAGATCGCATGATAACGATTTCCTTTTCGGCCATATACTTGGAATATACGTTGCAATTATGAGCAAAAACGTAAACTATGATTGTTTTGAGGAAACGTATAAACCTCGTACTAAGGACAAATTATAATACTGAGCTCATTTGAATTGTGCCGTCGTGTAGTCTTCTATACAATTTTTTGCATTACTCACCTGGTAACAACACACTCCTTAGGTTGAGGAACAGCTGCGTGTCCGAAGATGCTCTTCAGCACGGCGATGCATCTGCCCACGATGACGTCATCGGTGACGTTCTCCATAACCGCCGCAGCTTCGCCAGCAACCAGCGCGAGCAGAACCGGCGCGCTGTACAAGTTCCAGAAGAGGAACAGCTCACCTGTGAGTGGGTTATATAATGAGAACTACAACAATAATAATCGTTTTCCACAAACTTAAAAATAATATTTTCCGTTTAGGTAATAATAAAAAAATAAATTAGTTTACAGAATAAAATATTTCGAAAGTATTCTAAATAATCAGCCAAGTGCAAGTGGGGATTGCGCACGAAGCACTAAGGGTTCCGTACCATCTACAAAAAACTGCAAATTATACACGTTTGTTGTATGGGAGCCCCCCTTAAATATTATTTTTATTCTGTTTTTAGTATTGGTTGTTATAGCGAAAACAGAAATACATCATCTGCGAAAATTTCATCTGTCTAACTTTCACTGTTCATGAGATACAGCCTAGTGACAGACGGACAGCGGAGTCTTAGTAATAGGGTTCCGTTTTTACCCTTTGGGTAGGGAACCCTAAAAATGATGATTTTAACAAAACTGTAAGATTATATATATTTTCAATGAAATTTATGAAATTTGATAATAGATACAAATAAATTATATTATTTGCTTTGAAAGTCCATTGCTCAAAATACGTTATTTTTAAAATATATTTTTCATAGTATGTCATATTAGAATGGCTAACCCCGAGCCCTCAACATTAGAGGCAGCGTTTCAAATTGGATTATCACTTCTTAGAAAAAGGTTTATTTATTATCCCCTATGACTACGTCAAAGTTTACGACGAATAAGAAGACTTGTGATATATAAAGTAAACATCAATTGGTTTGTGGATCCTAAGTGTATTGGTATATTTGGAACATATTTTAAATATGTAAGTGGAAGTAGGGTCAAGTACACATAGTTTTATTAGTAAATGGAAAAACTTTCTGTGAAAAAATACGGAAGTACTAACCATCGCCACGTAAATGTCCCGACCATCACCATACAAATCCTATCACCTATCGACCATCACTATATAAAAGTGGTTATTTAGAGTTGACTCAATTTACTATAAAATTTGTAACCGACCTTATAAGGACGACATAATGTATTCTTATACCCGTCAACCCATTATTGTCCCACTGCTGGGTACGGGTCTTCTTACAGAATGAGAGAGTTTGAGGCCGTTGTCTCCCGCGCTAGCCAAGTGCGAATTGGTGGACTTCACACACCTTTAATAACTTTTTAAAGAACTTATTCTTATACATACTTAGTAAATTATGTTTTAATTGTCACATAAACGTAAAAAAACCAGATCATTTCTTTGAATTAGACTTGATATATGCGTAACTGGTGATTTTACCTTAAAACTGTCGAAATACAAATAACATAATTATTATGGGACTAAACGTAAATAATTTACTGGTAAAGAAGCTTACGTAGTTGAGAATAAATATACTGTACAAAATTCATTCGTTACGTTCGTACAAAAATGTATTACCAACACTACATACGTATGTATGTATGTACATTACATTGTTCCGGTGTTCCCATCAGCCGACGTCTTAATAAAGTTAGCATCGCACAACAAAGAGCCAACACAAGGAGGTGTACCAAAGCATAACGTAAAAAATAGCTCGTCTTGACTCGTTCCGGTGATTTATAGCCGAACCCTCCCCCTTGGGTACCTCAGTAGCGTTAAATTATTCAGCTTTTAATTTGTTATCGCGTTGGCCGCTGCCGTTTCTTCGTTTCACACTATTTACCGACTTGTCTCATTGCAAACGTGTAAAAGAATAAATCAGAATCGCTAACAGCCTTGTCGAATACTAGTTGAATACTAGTAAGATTAGCAACGAGGTTCTACATATATTTATCATTTTTCTTTTCGCGAGAATGAATAAGAGTATAAAAAGTCAAAATTCTGATATATATATCGATATATGTCGCTTATATAAATGTTCATATAAAATATTATGCCTATAGGGTTGATCGGTTATAATTAGCCATAATTTTATAAAGTATAGCGATGTTCCATTAATGAGCAATCTGCAACAATAACTTATTGCACAGATGATTTTGTCACACCCTAAATCCGTATAAGATATATCGCTCATCACTACTCGTTAGTAATAAAATCAGAGCCTTAGCAGGAGAAAATAGTTTACGACTCATCCTCGCAAGTGTAAAATCTACTTGTGGATGTGATTCGGTTAATTTAGAAGTCTGGAAGACGCATTAAATATTGAAAGGAACAGACCGGGTTTGGGAAACTTTCAGTTAACAAGTCGACATATCAGATTTGAGTTAGATTTGTTAGTTTGTATTGCTGCTGATTGATTCTTATCTACTAAATAGAAGTTTTATCGAGCTAGCAACAAATGTATTCGACTGATATATTGTATTTATTTAAATTTATTATATTGTGCCTTTTATAAGTTTTATTTTGTTTATACATTGTTATAAAACTACCGTGGGTGTAGCCTATTGATAACCCGCGTAGCAAAGTGGTCACCAAGTCCGCTGACGAAAAAGTTTTGGATTAAATCCGTAGAAGGTCCTTTAATTAATGGGTTAAGATGTCTGGCGTAGGATTGGAATTTCAGACCTAACCGAGTAAAGCACGGAGTAGGTCGCTTTGCGACAGGAATGTGAAAATTGAAAAATATTTCGTTATTTTCACAAATCCTGATTAAAAAAATTGTTATTTTTTAATTTTATCAAGGTTTCAAATAAGAAATATACAGTTCGATCAGGGAGGTACCACCGCCACACCTATTTTTAGCTTGAAGTAGTTCCTGTGTTTCGGTAGGACGTAGTTGCCGGTTTACTATCATATGAGGCGACCATTTCAGTCCTCGGGAGTAGCAACGCATCTGTGATTGATTTCAGATAAAATCTCCAATCTGCATGAAGTTGCTTACAGATGTCCAAGTACAGCAATGGTCATAGACCATCAGATGGATTGTATGCTCGTTTGTAACGTCAATCTTATTAAAAAAATTAAGTTATCCACTTGGTCTTAAATTACGTTAGTAGAATTCGCACAAAACGTTGCTAGACCTGCAGATCAAGTAATTAGAATGACCTATATGTACATTGGCAGGCTCATGAGAACCAAACACAGTGTATCAATGCTGTCAAAAAGCATTAGTAAGTACTTAAGTGTGGTAACGGTAATGTCAGTATAACAGCAGATGATTGTAAATCATTCTTTGTGTGTTTACATTTATTATATTATTTGTAAAGATGTTAAATATGATCCTACAATGCAATAAATGTTTTTGAAATAGCGGTTTTTCTTTAATCTATTTAATTAAATAACTGTACTGAGTGAGTAATAGACAAGGCACAACATAATATAAAATAGAGAATGTTACTTATATTATAAAGGCAAGATTTGTAAAGATGGACGGATGGATGGATTTCTCTCTTTTGATTTCAATAACATTTGCCACATAATGCACACATGGTTTATGTCTTGAATTAATAACACATTTATATACTTAAACGTTTGCAATATGACCCAAGCGGTTGAAACCGCGGGAGCAAGCTCGTCCTTAAAGAACGCAGGTGAGTACTAAGATTTTTGAAATTAGTCACATAAAAATAGTACATTGGTAATGAACGAGGGTTTAAAAAATAAATAAAAGTACTCAAATATTTAATTTACCTCTGCTAGCAGTAGTCGTGCCGACGTGTCCAAAGAGGTTAGCGCTCGGATCCCAAAAAGTCCTCTCAAAGCAGAGCACAACTTTGTTTAAATTCCCGTAGCCCAAACGCTTGATGGCTGCAATCTAAACAAAAAAAAACACTTTGAAAAATAAACATTAATCCAAATTGAGGACCTTTTTTAAGTCACTAATTACATTAGGGACATCACTGAAAGGTTCTAATGTCTGACGGCTGACGTTTTAATGACTGGCGACACGCATAGCACTAATCCCTATTCACACGCACTACACCCATACCACATAGCAGAGACAAAGTGAACTATGGTTGTGGAAACTCGATAGGACGGAAATCTTAACAGACTATAACTTTTGACGTTTATTTTAGGTCTGCGTGGCTGGGTAGGGTCTATAGAACCCATGACAAATAGTAACATAGTATCAGAGGCTATTAATTAAAAGAACGTCTTTTAAAAATATACATTTAGTTATATTAAATCTTATCAATACAAACTTACCATTTGATGTATTTAAATCTAATTAGAAACAGCAATCTCTATCAAGAAGGCTTAACCTTTTGAAGTATTTACTATGTGAAATGTTCATCACTTTACAGAATTTTAAACCTGTACTGAACTTAAATGAATGAAAGTATGATTTGTATTTTACCAAAAGCATAATTTCAAACTACATTGAATTTTGAACAGTCAAACTTTTCAATTAATACGGCCTTTCTAAAAGAGATTGAATTAGATACGTCTATGTTATTAAATTTTATAGTGTAATTAGTTTCAAATGTCAGGGCCCTCAAAGAAGTGCTGTGAAGAATATATAGTAGGAATAAATCATTTTCACGATAAAACTGAAAACGTTAAATTGTTGAAACTTTGTCCCTCGAGGCATTATTCGATCTTGAGGCAATCGTCTTAAGAATCCTTAAATAAATTAAATCTCGTACAAACCTTCCAATCGGGTAATGGCGGATCAAACTTGACGAAGTTCTGTTGATTCTGCCCGTTGTTCGCGACCGCCACTTTGAGAACACCCAGAGGCAAAGTGCATAGGACGACATCACCTGAAATATAATTTGGGGTGAGAAAATTGACGCGTGACGTAAAAAGTGATGAATTAATGGTTAAAAATGTGATACTTTGATCTTTTATTTTTTAGACATGTGACGTTTCGACAATTTCTTTTTGGCAGTTAAATGATTCCCTATATCGTGCATGTCACGTATATAAACAAAGATACATATACAATACAGACTTAAAAACAAAAACCTTAATTCGATATTTAAATACCTACATGGACGGAGATCAACCATAAATCTTCTGCTTTTGATAATGCTACTTATAATATATAAAATTGACGATTGGAACAAGTCAATGTATAGTGCTCATGACGACTTGATGGTGGAGCTATTAACAGTAGCCGCAGATCTTTTTAAAGATGTAAACAAGTCGTACTTACATACGTTAATGATGAACTCTACAGACGGTTGTAATTAGAGAACCTATTAATTTTCGACAGCTATTTGCCGCTAAAGTTACACAGCAGTAAAATAAAATAAAACAGAGGCAATCAGCGTGAAAGCCAAAGCCTAACCTTAACTGAAGCCTCGTTTCGCCTTCAATGAGCTAAATAAAGGGCTTTTTACGTTAATTGCCAACACGTGCACACTACCAGTATTTTCGTCGGTGAATAAAAACAATTTTGGAGATAATAAACTTGTACACTCCATAGGTACTCATAGGTAATTACATAGATAAGGATCGTGTTCGTTCTAAAAATTTAATCATACTCATACTAGGTACTTGTAAATTTTGATAGTTAGACAATTTATTTCAAAGGTCCAAAAATAATACAGTATATTATATTTCTATTATTTTTTAAAGAACCTGTGCGAATAGAATAGCGATAAGAATAGAAGAGCCTTTTAGAATAGCGATACTATCATCTGGTGTAAAGGGTATTGAGTCTTTCGTAGCGTTCCGTATTAGTCCGCAAGAGTCCTCTTAAGAAATCTAAAATATTTGCTACTCCTATTACTAGATAGGTATGTTGATATTAATCATTAGTTTCAGGTAAGTTTATTAATTTCTTTTTTACTTTCAAAAAATATTATCTTCAGTTGATATGATTTTATTCATATAAGTTGAATTTATATTATTGATGTCAAAATTACAATATTTTTTTAACCTATCAAGGGTTGACGTCAGGCAGCAGGTCGTAAAACTATTGCCACGTCCTAATTCAAAATAGAATTAACAAAGTCATTTGGCGCTACCTCATACCAAACTGAACTATAAACTTCTCGTGGTACGTTTTTTTATTAAAGGTGTTAATCGGTTTAATTGTATAATGTTTGATAATGATTTTGTTATGCAAATATGGTTTCGTTAATGACAGCCCAGCGATTTTTATAACAAGCCAATTATTTATTATTATGAATAAGCTGTCAGTGTGGAACTCAGACATCACATTCCATTATCGGGAGGTGATGTAATAACATTAAGATGTCATGCATCAATCACTGGCGGGCACACTCGCAAAAACCCCAACACGCATGTTTTTATACAACGCTAGGTTTTACGGCATGCTCGTCTATTTTTTCCGCATGTGAGCTATAAACGACTAGACACAAGCACCTCCTCTTTAACATTTAACTGCCTCTTCCACAATAGACTCCGCCTGTATGCAAATGTGCGATCGCCTCGAGCGAGGACGGCGGGGCGAGGGACAGCCGGGTCAACAGAGGCCCGACCGTATTTTTGCGCCTCGTCAAAGTAAAATTAACGCGTTAGAATTGCAAATCACTCCACGACAAAGAAATGACAAGGAGCCGCCGACGGCGTTGTGGATTTTTCTAATAACGCCCATTAATGTGTCGACGAACGCTTTGTTTTCCCTTTTTTCGTGCGGCGCTTCCTCAATATTGTGGCCACATGAATTTAATTTTCCTGTTTGCAGTGGGCAGAAGATAAGCTTGCTTGTTCATACAAACCGCAGAAAAACTGCGACTTGCGGAGATAGTCGATATATTATTGAAGACTTAGAAGCCATTACATAATGCCATCGTGCCATTAGACTTAGAAGGAGGCGTATTGGAATAACAGTTTACTCGAACTTTTAATGTTTTAATTTTTCGTATAAAAACGAGATATTATGAACCATTAGCGCGCGGTTCGTAAATAATATACGTAGGGAATGAATATATTATGTTTATTTTTTTAAATATTCAACTATTTTAAAGCCTATATTGTGATCTTTATAAAAGAAATATCTACAACTATTTATAAAAGTTTGGAACTCAATTCAGCTGAATATTAATAATAAGAGTATACTTTTACAACGGTTTATAAACATTAAATAACATTAAATGAAGATCCGACAAGAAACTCAGTTTGTCTTTTTTCTTTAAAATCATCTTTTTTTGACAGATAATAGAAAATTTATTTCAACCTTCAGCCATTTATTCAATCATTTCAATTACCCTTCGGTCAGATGATCTTTACCTTCAGTTAGATGATGTGTGGGCGATGGACTGGACAGGAAACAAAATAAATAACGCCAAAATGGAAAAGCCATTAAGGGATTATCCCAGAAAAGGGGACGATTCCTATGGTTCTACATAAATATAAAATTGTATACACTTATGCGTATTTTCATTAAGTACAGTCGCGTATAAAGAATAATTTAAATGTTTTTTTTTTCATAGTTTGTACATCAAATATGCATCATTAGATGTAATTTAACAAATATGCGATATTTCACCCTAAAACTACAGCTACACCAGTGAATCAATGACTACTACAGCCGTGAATCTATGACTATCGAAGTTCATAAAAATATAAAGAAATGTAAATTATTAAATTCAAAATAAAAAAGAAATGATATAACAAACTTATAAGATATATGTTTATTAAATTAAAGAATCAAAGGATCAATCATCCCTTGACTGCATTAGCAACTGCAGTCAAGGGATGATTAAACAAATCATCTTCTAAACGATAAATTATATTTTAATCGTTAACGAATGCATTACGTCTCCTTTCCTAGATAGGAAAAACGTATATTTTTTATCTTACTATAAGATCACATCATTAAACTGAATACGCTGGTATAAGACGCACAAGGTTATTTCATATCCAACAAGGGTAACAATCTAACAATGAAACTGTATGGTATTGGCGTATAATAGCACTCTTCCCTCTCTTCTCGTAAACAGCATATGAGATTAGAAATAGGTTAATAATTTAGAACTATTCTCTTCTTTTACATTATGATATTCTTTTATACTATTTTAAATATTTAATTTAATAAAATAAGCTTACTCTCTTCAATTTTTCACCTTTGAATATCTGCTATCGATACGACCTAATTAGCCTAACGATTGACCTAAAATCATACATTTGGCTCGAAGGACCAAATGTATGATTTAAAGTCACTGGTTAAATTCCAAAATAACAATTTAAATTCTTGCGTACTAGTAGTAATAGTAGCAGGTGAAAAAAAATATAAATACCTCCGTCTTCAGTGTACAATACATAGCGACTGGTCAGCCTATTGCACTTACCACCACTAGTAATAAATTCAAGTCAAATTTTGAATTTAACTATTTTATTTAATTCAGTATGTCGGCTAGTAAGGAATACTTAATATTTAACAATTATAACGTAATATAAGCTAACTCTCTTAAATGGTTTACCTTTGAACGTCTGCGATTGACTGGGCGCACGAGGATTAACAGCCTTGACGACGACTCCTGGTCCTGAATACGTGATCTCTGTCACCGCGGTCCCTAGCCTGATGTCCAGTCCATCAGACAGGGCCACCGGCACGCAGGAGTATCCGTTGCGCACTGTAACAAAAGAAGTTAGTTATGTTAAATGTTTAAGTATATTTTGTATGCAATAAATTTGTGCCCTATTAAACTAGATCAAGTTACAGGTATTGAAGTATCTTTCTGTTGTACAATCCTTACATTGACTGTAGCGGTACCACATTTAGAATTATTTCTATTTTATAATGGTGTTGAAGAACATTGTGCTTTAGTTTAAAAGATAAAATAAACTGGAAACACTTGTGTGCCACGTTATAACTTATTCTTTAGGGGTAGCAACGGACCTGTGGCCGACCTCAGGCTAGACCAAAAACGTTTTTGGCGTTGATTACATATGTATTCAGCGGCACTGAGTACTTTTTTCAAACAAACTGATTTTTGCTATTTTAGTTTCTTAAAAATACATGAGTAACTAAGTGATATGATTATTTATAAGTCGTATTTAATCGTTAGAATATAAACAAAACAGTTTTAAGAATTTTATGATACGAAGTAAGTATAATATAGCACAATATATACACCAAAAAATATTTATTCATTGAATAGGGACTCTGTTTATTTTAAACTTTTTTTTATTGTAGTAAATGTTTTAATAGCGGCAATAGAAATTATATACTCTGTAAAAAAGTGTCTACTATTATGGTTGAAAAGATAGAGCCATGTAGCTGGCTGATAGCAGGTTGAGTTCTGATTCTTGCCGTACGGAATCGTAAAAAAAAACAGATACAAACAGCGTTGTCGTCGCAGCGCAGACGCATATACGAACATGGCTCGATAAAGTCAAACTAACAGCATACAACAGTTTGTATTAGCGGCCCAGTCCCCTAATTTGACCCAGTTCAATCATGATGGATTTAAATTCAATTATCGAGAACAAGTGATGTATTGAGGCCATTTTACCGATATCGTATGAGCGTTCAACCAACGAATTAATTGATGCAGTAACACGAAATTGTAGGCTCAACCAATATCATTATTTAGTTACGAGTGGTATTTATCAGTATAATTAAAAACTTCATATATTTTTAAACAGCGAAGCAGAATGAATGAATTTTTTGCACTAATTTGTTCGTGTGAATTTGTTAAAGGTTTTTGCAGTGACTTTTTACTATAGACTTCTAGATAATCAGATTGATTATCTACAATCTTTATTGTAGATAATCAATCTGATTATCTAGAAGTCTTATCTACGTAATTAACAGTTTATGTCACATAAATTAAAAATCGGGACGTGTCACCTTTCTTAATAAATGTTGAGAAAAATGGTTATCTATGAAAATATGTAAATAAACATATGTAATATATATAAATTATGCCGAGAGTTATTATTAAAAAAATCAAAATAATTGTACAAAAATATTAAAATACAAATTCATTGCGACTGACAAAGTATTTACATGAATTAAATAATTGTCCTACCCTATTTTGAACTAAAAACCACTTATCCTATATGCAAGTGTAAAATATTAAGAAAAAATACTGATTTTTACATGAATATTAAGTACGTGTAGGAAAAATCATTACGGCACAGGTAACACTAGCCGAAAAAAGTTTGAATACAGATATTCCAAAAGCGTCAGCTTTTT
>MOOZ01000706.1:20238-33453 GCA_002930495.1 Cecropterus lyciades | reverse complement strand
ATTTTCTTATCTGTTATTATTGATTCATTTTGGTGGAGGGTTTATTATTTATGTGGTTTACTCTATCAGCATTAAGTCACTTCACCGAGGTCAATCCTTAGCCAATACTTATGTAATACTGGCAGACACATGCCCACTTCGTTGGGCATTAAAAAAATTTCGGTGTGGTTCTCAATACTAAATGGTAGGCTTTATTACCCAACTGCTAAAAGGAAGGTTATGTTTTTATCGCGTATGTATGTAGGTACATATTTATCTATTTGCATGCCAATTTGGCGAAACACCTTTCAAGTGAATATTAAAATAAAATGATTATTTTAATTGTTCATTACTTCTTTGTATACAATTTTGATGTTGTGTTATAATCTGGTAGCAAAATGTATTGTTGTTCTGCATATCCAACCAGAGATATACCAACATATATGTTACTATGAGAAAAACACTCTTTTTTTTAAATGAATGCCTCCTCTTGTTTCATAGATAATCGTACTTACCTATAAAAACGGAAAAAACACGTTTTTTGTATGGCAGCCCCCTTTAAATGTTTATTTCATTTTGATTTCATCTCTTTTTCCAAATCTATATATATATATATATATATGTATATTACTTATATTATATTTTTAATTTACATCAATACAATACCGCCTTCGTTGGTATCTGCTTTCCCTAAAGGTTGACTGAGAGAGAATGCCTATGACATTAAGACTTTCTTTGTACCACTCTAGGTATATTAGTATAAATAAATATCATACAACAGATAACGACATGGTCGCGGTTACATACTTATACTATATACCTACCTATATACTTAGTAGTTTAGGAGACCATAGCGGACAAACAACGTGACATCTAATTTATACATATTAAAAAAAGCTATCCTATCTTTCAAGTTGAATCAAACTGCATACGGTGTGCAAATTGTATTGAAATCGGTTTAGTAGTTTAGGAGTCCATGGCAGACTAATAACGTGGCACGTAATTTGTATAAATATAAGCTATCCTGTCTTTCAAGTTGGATCAAACTGCACACGGTGTGCAAATTTGATCGAAATCGGTTCAGTACTTTAGGAGACCATAGCGGATAAACAACGTGGCACGTAATTTGTATAAGATATAAGCTATCTTATCTTTCAAGTTGGATCAAACTGCACATGGTGTGCAAATTTGATTCAAATCGGTTCGGTTGTTTAGGAGTTTATCGCGGATAAACAACGTGACACGTAATTTATATATTTATATGTATATTAAGATTATACCAAGAGTAATAGAACTTTTCATATTTTCGACCCCTGGTGGCAATGTTTGGTGGTTTCAAGGGTGCGGCCAGAACGACACGAGATATTCCAACCTAGTCCTCAGGTCATAGCAACGTATTTGAGGCCAACATCACTCCTCTCCTTTAACTCCAATCCTATCCGGAGATTACAAACATGTATTTGCGGCAGAAAACACTTACCATCAAGTGAACTGCATGCTCGTTTGATACTTCCATATCAAAAGAATACATAGTAAATGTAACTACCATTCAAAAGTTGCCAACGTTGTTCTTTTGGTATGCTTATTTTATTATACTTACATGCAATTTGTTAGCGGTCACCATTAAGTGGCCATTTAAAAGTAGATCACTCAGCGGCGCTCGCGAGCGCGCCTCTCCTTTCATTCGACGTGACACCCCTTGCGATATATCAGATAATAAACGCACCGCTCACATCTCGCGATGCCATTTATCGTACCAAGTGGAAGTGATGATATTTAATTGCACAGTTTACTGAACAAAGAAATTGAAAGACAAATAAATATTATGTGATTTCTCTTTGCACCTGCGCGAAATAATTGTATTTATCCAGACTCGGAGCCTCGCAACAATAAGAATGATATATCGTCATGGTTCATGCAGCTACTGTCAATATTTATTCTTCATTACTATTATCTTTTCTTCTCTACTCTACTACTACTCTACTATTAATTTGTGATTCTGAAATTCCTTTTAATTTGTGTTGTGTTGTTTTTACTTCTTAAATGCCCCAGTATGTAGTCATTCAATATTGACAGCTTCTGAGACTATAGGGAATGGAACTAAAACCGCAAGATTTGGTAGTAAAGAGCGTGTTCGAGGGCCGTTCCGCTAAGTGCCGATGTACGTGGACGAGTGACCTACCCGTGTTGCGATAGTTAAAAAAGGTACCATCGGACGAACTCTTATTTATTGCAAATACTTAAATATGCACATACAAACGTTAATTTCTCACATACATTTTTGACTATATTAACAAACAAAAATATACTTAATTAAATCAGTGCATAGTGCGTTGCCTACAGACACCAATTATAAAGTGTCTTGAACTCTATTTGTAGCCTATATTCTAGCTTCATATTTCTTGCATACCTTAACTAAGCCAATCTAAGACACAAGTAGATCGTAAACCTATATATTAAACCAATCTGTGACGGAATCTCAAATTACCATACTATTATCATTGTACAGACAACATTGTTTACTTAATTGGTTTACCTTCCACTTGACCATAAACTAATTAGCTAAATTTCTATGCCAAGTGATGCTTCCACAACGATAATAAAGCAGGATAATAATTAGTTTGTGTTGAGTGGGTAAATGGCCACGGCTACCATAAACGTAATGGTTCTTCCCATGATAACAGTAAAGACCGAGTCCAATAAAATTATAAGATTATATGTAATCATGGACTTTATTTATGACCCCAGGCAAACGTGATATCTAACAGCCCGTAAACAGATAGTTAGGTGACTGTTA
This sequence comes from Cecropterus lyciades, assembly GCA_002930495.1. Taxonomy (NCBI): domain Eukaryota; kingdom Metazoa; phylum Arthropoda; class Insecta; order Lepidoptera; family Hesperiidae; genus Cecropterus; species Cecropterus lyciades. Next base: position 30,677 of record MOOZ01000706.1, on the reverse strand, counting down.
AATTAAAATTTGTAGTCGGGCCATAAAAATTTAACACGCATATTTCTGCCTTATAGTAGGTACAGGTAATGATTTGATGTGGTACACACTCGTACATTAAGCTTTTAACGCACTCAGGGATTGTACAACATTTATTATACATGTGTAACCGGCTAAACTGGAAATGTTAACCAATTTATTGTCATCATCTATAGTGATCATTAAACATCATATTTCAACCCTATTAGGTATTCACGTCTTATATATAGTTACATTAGGTATATGTACTTTCGTGCACAATAAAAATTGTATCAATTCTTTATTTCTTAGTCCGAACATTACAAGAAACTGGTCCAGCGTAAATATTATCCATCTTATACCCAGTCATAATTCTCAGCAACTCATCTATAACCACGCATTCCTGCAATCTTCCGCTCCCGTGCTCGCGACGCACAAAAGGTAGAAACTGAATTCTTTAAAAGATGCCGAAATCAGATCGATGTACCATGCAAATATCACAATGAACGACTGAGCAGATTAATCGTTATGGTGAAATTTAAACAGTTACCTACTACTAAAATACAACCTATACTATATAGTACACGTAAAACGATCGTAATATATATTTTGATTTGATTAATGGTTATAAGTTTAACAGGTTTTAATGTAACTTTACAGTTTTGTTAGAAAGACTTTCATGAACAAAACACTAATACAAAGTCGTAAAAATGTCGTTTAGTAAACCAATTATTTAATGTATAGATGCACGTATAATTTCTTTAGTAATTTTTTTTTTGTTCTCGAGGGGGAAACCTTCACAAGGTACCCGACGCCGTGGAAGCGACTTAAGGGTTATGTGGGATTTTTACCGCACTAAACCCCCCCGTTGGCCGTCCTCGGCACTACGAAGAGGACTCCGGGATCTCCAAAGGAACGCAACCGGAGTCCCCTGAGCGCGTTGTCACATCTGGCTCCACCCAGGTAAGCGTCTGGGCTCACTGCATCGTCTATTTACGACGATATGCGACCACATATACCGCCATCTTTCTCGGGGTCTCCTGGATGAACGGGTTGAGCTCCCACTCTTACCGTCCGTTACCCCGGAAGTCCTCTTTTAGTCGCCTCTTGCCGACAGGCAGGGGAAAACGTAGCCCTATTCTGATCTCAAAACTACAGGGACGCGGCGTCGTTACGGACGTCCACGGCGACTCCTTCTCCTAGCGGGTTCAGCACGCTCCCTGGCCCGTCTTCCTTTGCTGATATCACGTCATCGCAAAAGGTGATCATGCGGTCCCAAGCCTCTCGCCGCTGAACCATAGCCGCAACAATGGCCGCCGGAGAAAGGTCTTCATTTTTTTTTGAACGAGGATCCGCCGCTCACACTCCCAAACTAGACTGTACTGGAGCGTGTGCTGTGCGGAATCTTCGTCGTACCCGCAATGGTGACCGAGGGCCGTCGCCTTAAGTCAAATAGTAATTATTAGTAATAAAGAAATAACGCATAAAATAGAAAATGGGGACTTTAAAGACAAAGGATTAAGGCCCAACATTCTAGGTATCAAAACTTGGCAGATTTGCTGTATCAAATATGTAAAAAATGTGACATCTACATCGAACCATAAACTCCAAAGAAAACTTAGATGCCTAAAATACCAGCAGAAAGACGATTTACAATACAGACACTTGATTACTTGGGAATGACTTCAAAGAAAACTAATAATTCAACGACTTCCCAAATTGAAAGCCAGGAGCCATTTTGAGTCTTTCAGAGAGCGAGTAAGACGGAATGCCTTAGAATGAAATAATCAACACCAGAATCGCATTTATTACCGTGTAAATTCCAGTATATCCAGTATCATTCGCTACCTTGCTCCCGATACACAAAAGGTAGGTTGAAGGGTTTGAAAGATGCCGAAATCAGATCGTTGCATCGCGCGGACGTCTCCATCGTGTGTCAGTCAGTGAACAAAAAGGTTTGCCTTGTAAATCAGCGCGTCAACCTCAGGGCCGGATCGGACGGCGCTACTCGCAAACAAATCTGATACACATACTACGTGCGTGACAATGCAAATAAAGTCGTGTCAGTGGAGAGTAAGTCCAATTTTGTTAATATCGAACGTTTCAGTAATTTGCCAAGCATAATATGAAATAATTTGTATTGGGAAACGCGGCACTGTATAGTATTACACATGTATTTATTTATGATGAATCAAAAACTCATTGTTCTTAGCTTTAGTATTGGCGTATATATCATTAGCACTAGTTTGAAATATATACCTGAAAATATTACAAATACAAAAGCAAAATAGAAAACAAATATCGTTATGTAGTTGCGTAATTATAACAAATTCACGCGTCAACAACAAGAAAATGGGTACATTATGGAATAATTGTGCTGAGTTAATGTTTACTCTATAATTAGGTCATGTTGATGTAAGTTAGCAAATAAGATCCTAGTAAATGAGCGTTGGAGAGGAACCTATGTTGCGTTAGCGAGTATGAATAAGCTAAACATTTTAATAGCAACAAGCAAGTAGGAAAATTATATGACAAACGAATAACATATTGGTTTATCCATAGCCTTAGTCTCTCGTCTATGTACGCATAAAATATCATGTGCTTCTCTTGTTACAGAAACTTACGTATAAATTTGCCATCAGCGAAGTTTATCGGGTCGTAGTAACGTAATATCTTAAAATTAGATTTAAAAAAAATTTGTTTGTTTTTTTTTTTATTTTTTTATCTCATATATCACCATATTCTTCAATGAACATCAAAAGAAATTGGGAAATGTGAGCACTATGCATAACCAATTGTATGGACGAGTGCAGGAGTGGCATCTGCGTAAACGAGCTGCGCTTTCAGCTCTAGCAAAAACATTTTTCTATTAGATTTACCAATATAATCCGTACGGTTTCGGTTGTATGCTTGTATAAGATAGTCGTGTTAAATGCTGGCTCTTAGTGGGAGAACTATGTATAGTAAGGTAGAGTGACGACGAATGTCACGTGCTTTAGCGTAATAAAATTGGATTGGTAGTTTTTTATGACGTTATATTCGATTATTCGGTTTTACTTGCTAACCGTTGGAGAAACATGAAAAGTGATAAGGACCTTCCGGATGAAAAATTAACTGTTTACCTCGCATATGCCATCAAAAGGTAGCTAATTTTAGCGGTCTGTTTTTATTTAAAATGGAAATATGAAAGTCTGAAACCAAAGGGTGTAGTACCATCATTAAAATAGTCGCCATCTCTAATAAACGAAAAATAACGAAATCATAAGTAGCATGTAGACTAACCTGTTAAATAAGCTACATTCGTGCAAAATTTAATGTATATCGGACCAGTGGTTCTTGCGTGATTGAGTAACACACGGACATCTCATCTCAGACTCGCCTTATTCAGACTCGACTTATTTTTTAATAATAATGTTTGAGAAAAATACGTGGTAGATCGGGACTATTAGCTATAACATTAGGTTCGCTAATCTTCTAAGCCATCTCCCGTCCCGTAGAGGTCTCGCAAATATTTGGCGTTTCTCTAAAGGAGCTTTTGTAAATTTGATTACGCACACTTCAAGCACCGAATGACATTGTAACGCTAATTTAGTCGGGCCGTAATTTAAATGAGGCATTACATGGCTCCCATTAAGTAAATGTTAAGATGTTGCCCCTTTGAAACGAGGTCGAGCGTTCCCTCCCTTGAGACTTTTATACCCCCGCTTCGCGTGCTAGACGTTTGTAAGTAAGGAACTAAGCTATTACTAGAATAATAATTACGAGAAGGTACAAAACGAGAACTCGACTAAATGTAATATAAACGTGATATAACAATCTCCGCCTTATTTACACGAAATATTGTTTTACTTTGAATGGGTCAGTTAGGAACGATAATATTCTGTTACGGCGTACTATATATTTTCTATAATGGTCGATTGATATTTTAGGCTCGATATTAGAACGTTTATATAATTAGATCAATTAGATGTTATACATGACATACAGACTCTATGCAACTGGTTGCAAAATGAGTTTGAATAGGGTGATTTAATCATAGAGTAAGTGTAGGCGTACATGTCATTTTTATAATACGTCCTTTTATACATTTCGTTACGAGTACACAATAATGATCCCTACTACAATATTAAAAAGATACTTTTTTTTATCAGTCAGTAAGTGGTTACTACCGCCCATAGACTTCAAGCCAAGCAACTTCATATAGAACAGGGGTTCTATCTGAAGTTGATCAAAGATGCGTTGTTAATCCCCAAAACTAAGATGGTCACCATATAGAAGTGAGGCGGCAACCATTGCCTTTAACTGAAACGCAAGAAATACTTCACGTTATTATTAGGTGTGATGGTGGTACTTCCCCGGTCAAACTACTACTACTACTGGTTCTATCTATGAGATATTACATTTTGTCCTAAAACAACTAGAGACTATCACGCCGATAACAAAGAAATACTGGTGTCATATAACATTTATTGATCGTAAATCGGAAATAATAAACAAAGTATAAAGCTACCTCATTAAAGCCTTGATTCCGTATTGGAAACCTTTTATGCGTCCTAAAATTTACGTGACACTGTAAAACGTATAGGCTTATGTACACAGCTGATCGTTAAAAGCAAGATGTATTATATATTTCGAAAATTATCTCGTATCTGAAGAAAATCTAAAAAAATGTGTCAACCTCGTCATAAGTTCGTATTAATGGAATCTTTTCAGTTTGCAAATTGACATAGGTTATATATCCAACCCAAAAATACAAACTCATAAAAAGGGTTTAATTAAATATTTTGTTTTAAAAACCCGAGTACTTGAAAACAATGAACTGAAATTGATGGCAAACAATCAATATAAAGGAGTCAACTGTTCTATTTTCACATTTTAGAATGTAACTTGTGTAATATAGAAGTAGCAAGAAACCATGTAGCCAACCCGACGATAAGTGTTGCCCACTATAAACATCTTTGATCTACACCGGATAAGATTAGAGACTTAACTGAGCTACCGCTGAGGACTAAGTTTCTTGAATGCTTGGAATGTATGTTTCCCTTAAACACCAACCAGAACAGTACGTCGCTTAAAACTGATGTTACATAGGTGTGGCATAAGAACATAGGTATGTATGTTTTTTACCCAACTGCATCAGAAGGAGGGTAATGTGCATATGTTTTGTTATATTTCCATTTCTTTGGTACATTGGATTGTGATTAATAGGAATAACGGAGGGAAAGAAGGGACGAATTTTTAATAACATGACAATATGGGTCGGAGGAAGAGACGAATACAACATAGAAGTTATTGAAGAGAGCTAGGCTTAAATTATTAACATTCATATTTTACAAAATAAGTGAATTGATAACAGATTACACGAAGTAACAATTGTTTTATATTGTGTTTTGTAGTCATTATATTCTCATTATGTTCTCGCGTGGACCAGGATTGTGATAGTGCTGTTCTTTAAAAGGGGAGACAAAAGCCTTTTGAAGAACTCTAGTCCTATCGCACTCCTGAGTCACGTATACAAGCTGGTTGCAAGAGTAATTACGAATCGTCTTAGCCTGAGAATTTACGATTTCCAGCCATACGGCAGATTATACAGAAAACACAAGAGTATAATCTCCCCCCTTGCCTGGTGTTTGTAGACTACGAAAAAGCCTTCGATTCCAACGAGACCTGGGCTGTTCTGGTTTCACTGCAGAAATGCCGCATAGATTGGCGATACATAGAGGTGATGAAATGTCTCTATAACGCTGCCACCATGACCGTCCAAATCCGAAACCACCAGACAAGTTCTATCCAACTTCGTCGAGGACATCGAAGCGATGCTGCACAGCCTGAATGATGCATGCCGACGTGTTGGTTTTGGCATGAATCTCGACAAGACAAAGGTCATGTTTAACGAGAAAGTCACTCCTAGACCGGTGTTCATCGAAACATCGACTATTGAGGTTGTTCATGAGTACATTTATTTGGGTCAGGCCATAAGACTCGGCAAGAACAACTTCAATCGGTAAATCGACATACGCATACAGTCGGGCTGGGCGGCATTTCAGTAGTTTCGTCGAGTCTTCTCGTCACCATTTCCGGAGTGCCTAAAGACTAAGGTCTTTAACCAGTGCATCTTGCCGGTCATGACCTACGCTGCCGAAACGTGACATTGGGACTAGTCCACGAGTTTAAATTTTGGGGTTTCTTTGTGGGATAAAATCTGTAATACGGAGAGCCGACAAAGAAGCAGAGTAGCAGACATAGCTGTAAGGATTAGCAGTGGCAGTGGGAAGGTCACATATGTCGCAGAACCGATGGCCGATGGGGAAGACGAGTTCTTGAATAATATAAGCGGAAGACCGACAGTTGTGGCACACCTTGGGGGAGGCCTATGTCCAGCAGTGGATTGAAAAAGGCTGACGTGATGATGATGATATTCTCATAGCATTAGATGTCCAATCAGAGCAGAGGACTAAGATGAAATGCCTCGGAAAAGTATGTCTCCCTTACCACACCCTTCAGACCAGAACACAACAGCGCTGCTGCACATAACACTACTGTTATTAGGCAGAAATAGGTGTGGCGGTGGTACTTCCGGGGTCTAACCACAAAGAGTTCTACCACCTTCAAAATTATTAGATTATCACTTACGAATATTTCAAGTAATTATTTCGGGAACTTTGAATATATGTAAAACGTATAGAGTAATTAATTGTGTATTTGTGCTCGTATGTACCCTTCAATGACGCCCACGAAACCTATGAATTACTAATGATGTCGACGAGAACTGTCTATCTCCGATATATTTATAATGTTTTTATTTAACTATTTTGAACAAAACTTATAATGAAACGTAAATTAAATACAATATTTATACAACAAAAAAAGTAAACTAATATAAAAAGCGTTAAAAACGTTTTAAGCGGTTGGGTGTTGTGTTTTAATATTTTCGTTAAAAATATTAAAACAAAAACCCCGAGTGGTTAAAACATTTTTTAACGCTTTATATGAGTTTTCAAGTAAAAGTATTGTAATATATATAAACGCTTAAACGCTTTTTACACTCATAGCCCCACACTACGATTTTCTCCTGTGTCGTGGGTGCTATGGACACACAAAGTCGAATAGGTAAACACCAAGACCCAGAACATAAATCTAAACTCATCATTCAGACTTGTGCCTAGCCGAGGATCGAACTCGCGACAGACTGCGTGTCAGACCGGTATGGTGACCGCTCCACCTCGTGCGTCGTCGATATATTTTTAGAATGATCTATTTACTAGCTTTAATTTGATACCCATATTGTCGCGATAATAAAAAAATCGACACTTTTTCCCCTATTTGCAGACGCCATTATTTTAAATTGTATAGCCTATGACACTCTCCAAACTAAGATGATTCTAATGATATGTCGTACACCAAAATCCGTCAAGTCGTTTGGGCTGTAGCGTGTGCCAAAGAAATGGAATTACATACAAACAAACATACATACCTACATTCGCTCGAAAAACATTACCCTTCTTCTGACGCAGTCGGGTAAAAATGGCACTAATTCCGTACGTCTCTCTCCCTCTCTTCTCTCCGTATCCAAAATCCAAATCCGAAATATCGAAACAAAGGATGCCATTCTATACTCAAATACAATTATACCTACCCGAGACACAATAGTTGTATCAAGAATGCACCCAGTAGAATGCAGTAGGTACGTTCGAAACGTGTCAAGGCAACAAAACTGTATAAATCCAAAAACGGCATTAATATGTCATAGTTTGGTTTAATTAGGCATAAATATGTCTTACAGTAGGACAGCATTATTGCTTACGACAACCATGTAGCCGGTTGCTTTATGGCGTCCATAAATAAAACCAACAAAGTGAATGGCAAATGCGGTGGGTAATGAAATAATGGCCGAAGAGCCAGCACTGTGGGGGACTAACAGTGGAGACGCCATCTTGCATCTCCGCCTATTATTACAATTAATGTTTGTAAGAATCTGATATATTTGAATGTGAAAATGCGCAAAAAGGCTCTATAGCTATTGGCGCTGTATTAAAATTACCGTACGATGTTATCATATTACTTTATCAGATTGAAACAGTAAACGAGCCCACCTGATGGTAAGTGGTGACTGCCGCCCATGGACACCTGTAAGCAACATCATATAGAAGAGGGATTCTATCTGAAATGAATCACAGATGCGTTGCTACTCCCGAGGACTAAGATAATCGCCTCATATATAAGTGAGCCGGCAACCACACCCTTACAACGAAACACAAGAACTGTTTCACGCTAGAATTAGGTGTAAAGGTGGCACTTCCCCGGTCGAATTACGCTGGTTCTACCACCTAACTATATAACTACCTAATTGTCTTATCAATGGTACTTTACATTTAAATCACTACTGTTCAGAAGTCGTGCCTATCTCGTGACGTAATTAATGTCGTAAACCAGATATAGATAAATATGTATGTACCTAATTACACGAAACTTACATATTTAGTCCTCAGGTGTATTAAGGCATAAGGAATGACTAGGGCTTTAGTCTTATTTAGAGTTCGTAATATCATAATATACGTACACGTGGACTGCAGTGATTAATTTGTAGCCGAACCTATTACATATAACACACATGCGAAGTCGACGACCGTCGCCAACTGTCGCCGTATGTCGCAAGTGCCCATAATCGGTCGTCGCTTTCTGCTAATGCTAATGATATATCATCCTATGCCGCGTCGTGACGTCGCCGCATGGCGAAGGGTCTACGGGACTCGAGGAACCCCTCCTTAGCCGGGAAAATCCCTCAGTGGGTCTTCCGCCTACCGGTAATGTCGACAGACGCTTTGTGACGACAGGCGGCGACAATCAAGGGCAGTCGGTGACTGTCGCTGATGACAAGCCGCAACGATCGGCGATTGCCGGTGATGTTCGTTGACATTAATTGTCGCTGGTGCATTAGCTAACTGCCGTTAGTTTGTTACCTTACCGTTCGGCCGTGAAACAATCGCATGGGGATGCAAACGTCAGCTTTGAGCATCATTTGGCAAACTTTGCTACACCTTACAGCAAAATTTCGTGGTCTTAGACAAATTAATTTGTTTTTAAGCTCAACGCCGACTCTTGCGGTGCAGAATGACTACGACTGGGCGATGAACATCCATGATAACACAGGTAGAACGCACAATTGGTTTTAAAAAAATCAGAAGTTCATGTATAAGATTAGGTAATAGATCATAGTGGAAAGCCAAAATTAATAGCATTCGAATGGTACTAGGTGCTTCTTGACTGTAAAGAAACTTTAAAGGAGTATCCATATCACCTACCATAATTATACGTATTAGCGACTTTTTGTAAATCTGACTAAGACTGACGAGTGGCGAATCAGCACTGGGCGGCGTGTATTGTCGTGTAAATCTGCCAGGCCAGCCCGCGGAAGTGTCGCGTTTATAAGTCGTAAATCAGAAGGCTTATCGTTGTACGCGACCGTCGGTCCGGCCGTCCGCAAAATATGCAGCGCAGCGTATATTCGCGCAACGCCCGACAACGCGCGAGAGTTATATCGCATGCGATATGCAAATTCTGCTTACGTAAAATCAGTATACAAATATATTCCATTCGTTTTCTTGATATATAAAGTCAATATTTTTTACCTCCCTAATAATGAATATGATTCACATGCTTAAAATATAGATGAACTCCTAAACCGATTTCGATCAAATTTGCGCACCGTTTGCAGGTTGATCCAAATTGAAACATAGAATATCTTAATATACATACTTTACTTGTCACGTTGTTTGTCCGCTATGGACTCTTAAGCTACTGAAACGATTTCAATCAAATTTGCACACCGTATGCAGTCTGATCCAAATTGAAAGAATCGTTTAAAATAAATTCGATTAGATTGAAATAAATTCGTTGACTGATGTTTATTGGTTGTATAATCAATTACTACTAATCCTTATTATAAATCAATAAAATAATTAATGAAATCAAAATAAATACATATTTAAGGGGGGCTCCCATACAAAAAACGTAATTTTTTTGCCGATTTTTTTATAGATAATGGTACGGAGCAAGAGGAAGAGATTGGTTAATAAAAGAGTGTTTGTGTTTTTAGATATATGTTGGTTTATCTCGGGTTGGATATGCAGATAAACAATACATTTTGCTGCCAAAAAAAATAACACTATATAAAATATTTTGTAGAAAGAGGTATTGAACAATTTAAATAATCATAATAATATTCACTTGAAAAATAACGAACAAAGGCAGTAACACCACGATTTTAATTATAGAGCATACATGTTTCGTCAAATTGGCATGCAATTAGATACATGTGTACATACATACGCGGTAAAAACATTACCCTTCTTTTGGCAGTTGGATAATAAACCCTTGCATTTAGTACTATGAAACACACCAAAAAAAAAATTTAAAACCCAACGAAGTGGGCACGGGTCTGC
>MOOZ01000705.1:490165-504385 GCA_002930495.1 Cecropterus lyciades | reverse complement strand
AAAGCATATAATACAACTCGACTAAACTATTTGATTGGTATAACAATTGAATGTATGCGGTAGGCCTTAATCATTAATCAGCGCAAGTAAATTGGAGATAAGGACTATTTAAACTCAATTTGATAATAATCTTATATATTACTATAGTATTATACTATAGTATATACTTTATATATTTTTTATTGCTCGTACATAATTTGTATAACATATAATTTATCTTCAAGGCAAAACGATTTTACATTTTATTATGTTGACACAATAGGAACGGTCACTAAATATGTTCATGGTTGTGTGTATATATTTATTCGTTAAAATAAGATAAGACATATAAACATGAAATTAAATATACAGGCATATTAGTTACATGCCGGTCGTAACACTTTAGAAGTCCAATTTGAGACCATAGATGCGTCGCTATCGCTGTGGACTTATGTGTCTAACTAGGCTCGCCAAACAAACCAAACCACTACTTCGCTTTTAACTTAAATTGTAAATTGTTTTAACGATGATGTCACTACAGATGAATACGAGTTCTACCATTTAAAAATGTTTCGTAAAAGTTACGTATTATATTCTAGTTCCAAGGGTAGGTATACAAAAGTTAAGTACTATAGCGCCCGGAACCATTTTCCATCAAGTGGACTGCATGCTCGGTTGCTACCATTGGAATAACTTATATACTTTTCGCTTACTATTCCATAGAAAATCTTCCTAAATATATCGAATCGAATCCTATAAAAAGACTCTTCTCATATTTTATTGCAATACATACTAGAATAGTTAAATATAACTATTTTGCTTGTTTGTCCCTAGACGTATATCGGCAACGTGTTGATCTCCGTCAACCCTTACAAGAACCTGCCCATCTACACAGAAGAGAAGACCAAGCTGTACTACAAAAAAGCATTCTTCGAAGCTCCTCCCCATGTGTAAGTGTTATCAATTTTTATTTGTAACGAATATACTATAAAAAAGCTTTGTCCGAGATCATATGGGAATTTATAAATATCTAACACAAGCCTACGTTCGTCTCTCCGCCAACTCGTATTGAAGTGATGTGATACCCATTATTACACCCTTCATCGGCAGTAAAATATAAAAATGATTGCAACTATAATATATGCTTAAGGATAGCTAACATTTAAATCTTGGATAATATCTAACATAAGGATAGCTAAAATTTATATCTTGGATAAAAGGATATCTTATCACACCTACAGTATAAGAAATGTCGGAACTTTTAGTCTCAGCTGATCAGTGCCGGCAAGTTGTATGATGGAGCGAGATTCAATTATGATGTCCCCTTCCTTGTCCCTATAGCCCAAGTTGTACGTACACGTACAAGTATGGAACTGCGAAGATCTCGACAACACCTTAAGTTTATGCCTGAAGTTATAATCGTCACTCATTTAGGAATTTAGGTCGGCGAAAAAAATGTGAAACATAAATATTTTTTGACAGCTGTGTTTCTGCAATTTGACGTCCAAAAAAAGGTTGCCAAATCTAAACATATTGCCGTAGGCGCAAGTTGGGTTTGTTGATTTTATTAACCACTAAAGTGCCCCTCTTCGGATTTGGCCTCTGAAACGGCCGCTCGCCCTATAAATGCCGTAGGACCGGCCCTGCCGCTAATGTGATGCGTAAAAGTCATAATTATACAATAACAAGTTATTGTTAACTTAATCATTATAACTCAATATGACTCAGATGATCAATGATGAAAGCAGGGGAGTAGATAAAGGGTATGGGGGGTGGGTGTCCGAATCTTGGGCGAAAAAAGATTTTTTTTTTTAAATAGGAAGACTTTTTTTGCCGACTGCCGCTTTAGGTCTCCCACCTAACAAAGCACTAGATACACTGATGTCATCCATATGTTATTGTATCTGTAGTGTAAAAATTTCGATGTCAATAACGATATTGCGATAGCGATGAAAGTATGACGTAAGTTCTTTATTATCATCGGTTTACAAAAAGTAATAATATACCTATCTATAGCTAATATAAAAACTTTTAGTATTGTTATTAGTATTGTAAAAAACAACATGTAAAAAAATACAAAGTTATAAAAAAAGTCAAACCAGTTTATCCCGGATCGTCTCAGTTGAAGTTGAATTCCGGTCCGGTGATAGTGTAAGAAAATATATTGTAAACGACAATTTGTAAGTGCTCCCGCAGGCCTGTACGAGATAAAGACATTTCACTTAATTTTATTTCAGTTGAACAACTGTTTGATTGCACGTTAAGAGTTTACGCATAACACGAACTAGATAGTTGCTTAACTAAAAAAAGATAACTCCCCATCGATCGCATTTGACAAATTATTGTACAACTATCGACCGACAGTCAGTGTTACCTCGACTAAACAATCCGCGACTGGTAACAGACTGATCAATGGACGAATCTAAAAAACCAAGTGCCAAGTGCCAGTCTGGCTCGCGCGTGAAGGTGTCTGTACCATTATCTAAAAAAAACGGCAAATTAATCTTGTCTGTTGTATGGGAGCCCTCTTAAATATTTATTTATAGCGGCAATAATAATAATAAAGTAATATATCATCTGTGGAAATTTCAACTGTCTAGCTATCACGGTTCATGAAATACAGCCCGGTAACAGACAGACAGCGGAGTCTTAGTAGTAGGATCCCGTATTACTCTTTGGGTACGAAACCCAAGAAACTAGTACAATAATCGATACTGACTGGATCGACTGTGTGTACATTAACGTCGACTAAATTGCTTGATCGTCATGAAATCAAAGCATATAATACAACTCGACTAAACTATTTGATTGGTATAACAATTGAATGTATGCGGTAGGCCGTAATCATTAATCAGCGCAAGTAAATTGGAGACAAGGACTATTTAAACTCAATTTGATAATAATCTTATATATTATTATAGTATTTGTACTTAAATCGATACGATATCTGAATTAATCAGACAGATTATACTGGTCAGTAATGATTAAATTCTTTATAGTTTTACGGTACTGGGATACGTAATCGGCCTGATAAAGATTGATAACAATTATTTATTACACCATCTTTAACTTTTACAGCAGGCAACGTTTTACATTTTTAATACATAGTAATAATTTATCGATGATTTGTTATCATCGGAATAAATAATAAGTAAGTTATACCGCGTGCATAATTTGTATTTAATGCAGGTCGGTCATGATAATAAGTTAAAAAGAAGTTAAAAACATTTTTGCTCAATGGTTATATACATGTACATTTCTACGTAATGATGACTTTGTCATATGACTCATATATTTTAAGACACACTTTTATTGATATTATATTCATTTAGATAGGTACAACAATGCAGTAAAGTAAACAATTCCATTAAAAAGATACATAATACTCAATTTGTACCTACAATTCATAAATATGAAGAGCGGCATTTGACAGCCTTAATATCTTGATAACATCTCCTATTATCTCGTTATCAATCAATAACAATTGATTATTGAGTCGAAGCCGATAGCTTTGATAAACAAGAATTAGATTTGTTCGAATTTCTAACATGATTGCATATTTTTGAAGGTGGTAGAACTCTTTGTGGTTCGACTCCGGAAGCACCACCGCCACACCTATTTCTGCCTTATAACAGCAGTGTTATGCGCTGTTGTGTTCTGGTCTGAAGGGTGTGGAAAGAGAGACTTACTATTCCGAGGCATTCCATCTTAGTCCTCAGGGGTAGCAACGAATCTGTGGCTAATCTTAGGTGAGCCTTTGATCTTACCTAGGGTTGATTACAGATGTCCATGGGCGGCAGTAGCCATTTACCAGGTGGTTTGCATGCTCGTTTGCTACTTTCATACTTTATAAAAAATATATATATTAAGGTATTTTATGAAGGTTGACTTTTAAAATCACAGTAAGAAATTATAAAAAGAATTGACTGAAAAATATACTTGTATAAATTATTGAAATAATTTTTAGTAATCATTTCTAATTGTTATCAATTCAATTAAATCAAAATTTTGTTACATTAAAAACTTCTATTCTATGAAAAGGTAGAAAGTTGAAAGTTCTATTGAAATAATTATTTTGATATTTTATCATCATAATCAGAGACGTTCTAGGAGACGCAGGGCCCTTGGGACTTTAATAGTCGGAATACTTGGAATTAAATAGATTTAAGTAAGAAGTATATTTGTTCTTTATTACAGATTTGCGATTGCCGACAACGCATACCGATCACTGGTATACGAGCATAGAGAACAATGCATATTAATTTCAGGTGAGAGTGTTAATCTTACTTCTTACTAATATTCAAAATGCGAAAGTTTGTAAGGATGTATGTGTGTTTTCTCTTTCACGCAAAATCTACTGATTTGATTTCGCTGAAATTTAGTACAGATAGTGAAAGATTTGGAACAGATAGTGTACCAATTTCATACCTGGATTATCACATACGACACTCATTGCCGTAATAAACGGACGGAACCGCAAGAATAAGGTAATTTTATAATAAAAGAATAATTATTTCGTTTGTTTGATAGTAATTAAGCACAACAAAATACAATTTCTTTGAATTATATAATTATAGTTACAGTATAATAACATTAAAGTTAGTAACAGCCTAACAGGCAACCTACGTTGATCCTTGTCAATCATTGGTTTTAGACTTCTTTGAACAACTCCGTAAGGGACTAGAGTCTCATCTGGACAGTCATGCCTATAGAGAAATTAGTAACGCGTCCTATTACTATGACTGATGACTAGATTATAAGATCCCGGACAAGTTATTACAACATAGATCAGTAGAGAAATGAAAGTAGATATGGCAACGCTGCCGTCGTTTTCGAATCACGAATTTCTAGAACTATTTTAGTACTTATAGGCATATAATACCTATTGTTTAAAGTTATTAATACTAACTATAATGACGTCAGTGTAGCTGTTCTCCTGTGAATCACCAAGTTTAATTCAATACCGCGGAATATTTGACACTAATGCTAATTTGATAAAACTATTACAATTAATTAAAATCATAGTTAATCGATATTATTGATAGACTAATTAGTAGACGTGTACGATGACAAAGTATTTTTAATGTATTTATAGGATACATGTGGCGACCCGCATGCCGGAGCGGTCACCATACTGGTCTGACCCGCAGTAGGTTCTGGGTTCGATCCCCGGCCAGACAGACATTTAAATGAATTTAGATTTCTGTTCTAGGTTCGGCTATTTGTGTGTCGTTTTTGTATGTGTCCAAGACTCCTATGACATAGGAGAAAATCCGAATGTTAGGCTATGAGTATAGAAAGCGCTAAATTATATTTTTTGGTAAACAGGCGAGTCAGGATCCGGTAAGACTGAAGCATCAAAAAAGGTGTTAGAATATATCGCAGCTCGCACAAACCACCTTCGCAATGTCGAAACAGTTAAAGACAAGCTTTTACAAAGCAATCCTCTCTTGGAAGCATTTGGTAACGCCAAAACACACAGGAATGACAACTCCAGTCGATTTGGGAAGTACATGGACATTCAGTTCAATTATGAAGGTGCTCCCGAAGGAGGTCATATTCTCAACTATCTTCTGGAGAAGTCGAGGGTAGTTAGCCAGATGTCTGGTGAAAGGAATTTCCACATCTTCTACCAATTACTAGCGGGAGCAGATCAGGATTTGCAGAGGCATTTGAGGCTACAAGGAAGACCAGAAGTTTACAAATATACGACTGATTCGGTAATTTATTTACTCTTTACATCTGCTTCATTGATTTGTTTTTGGACATGACTTATTACACTAGCTTCACAACATTAAATGAAATATCCATATCTTCAATTACCTTCCAACATTAACGTCATTCACGAAATGTTCTTACTCATTCATTTTTAAGTTCATTTTATTTATACGCATCCCTGTGGTTCATTCTCTATTTTTCTTTTAAGTATAATTTTTCTGGTCTTTCAAAATGATCTCCTTCTCAATCTCAAATCAAATCTCCTTCAGAGTGAATCACTTTGTGTCATTTTGTTATAATTTTCCGTTTGTCTATCATGCATTCGAAATTACATTGATTCACTTTATAATTACATAATGTTACATCAATCTATCTTTTATTAACAGGGACCAATGAGTCAAAAGATGAACGATGCCCAGCAGTTCCGTACAGTTCAAGAGGCGATGAAGGTTATAGAAATCGGAGAAAGTGAGCAGAGGAACATGTTCGAGATTGTCGCATCTGTTTTGCATCTAGGCAATGTTAAGTTCGTGCAAAACGATAAGGGTTATGCCGAAATCCTTAACCACGATGCTAATAGTGGAAATGTTGCTGATGTAAGTAAATCCAACTAGAAATATTAATGTAAGAAAATTAGATAATTAAGTGCGTGTGCAGCATACAGAAATATTAAATAATTAAGGTATTCGATAAAAACTAATAATACAAATTTTGAATAAACTTAAACTAAATATACATTACATACATAATATACTTTACATACATGACATGTTAAGAACTACATAGTAGCAACCGAGGTTCTCACTTAGCCCATGATACGGCAATAAGGAAACGGATAATTTATTGGTGATTTATTTAAAGGCAATTCCTAACAATGTTACTTAAAACGAATACATAACAAGAACTTAACCAAACATAAATGTATCTTAATATCACGCTGTAAATACATATTAATAAAGATTTATATGACATTTCTTAAGCTTATTAAAATAGACTCAACAATCTATTCCTAAAAATATGTATATCAGATTAGAAACAGATATTTCCGACACATTATTTTCGTATATTTGGTAAGTACAAAACATATTAGAACAACAATAATTTGTCTGTATTCGAGATGACTTGAAGTATATTGCTGTACCTTATAATGCAATCATTATTTATAATATTTTTTTAGTAAATCTGTTTATATAACCTATTTCCCTTATACTATATTTCCCTTGATTATATATGCTATAAAGTTCAAGATAGAATAGTTTGGATGCAATTTGGACTTAGGTACCATACATTTCTTGGAAATTACAAATAATTTAAGAAAAAAACAACTGATAAAATACTACATTCTGACCTAATTGAAACACATTACGTAAGTGACGTGACGTGAGACTACCGTCTTAGCTAATGCATCAGATATTGAGCAACTAATCGTAATACAAAATAAACAACAGATACTAATCTACCTACACACGGCGATGTTTATTATTTTGTTAATGCTCCGCTTCTTGTATACATTCTCAACGTACGTCTGAATAGGTTTTGGAGCGCGGTGTGCTTCAAGGCTCGGCGCTAGGTCCATTGTTCTAAATTGCTTTTGTAAATACTTTTACGATTTCGTTTGCCTACGATTGTATGATGATAGTGAAGCATTGTACTGGACAACGCTTTTTACCGCATACGATTGTGGAGATGTTATCTCACGAGAAGTAGGTTTTACGGAACAAAAAAAAGATGCTCAATTTGCAAAATTGTTACACTTTTTTTTATAAATATACTTACCTACTCTAAAATCACTGCAGTGCAGATGTAATATAAGAAAAAAATATCGGTTACAAATGTAAAATAATCAGTACGAATATAATATAGGAATTTACAAAAAATATCAATGAGTTATGCAAGCTATATAATATGACTAATTTAAAATATTACGAATACTTTGTAAATTAATTTTTTTATCTACCATTCGAATGACCTTTGTTATCAAAGCGATTTACCGCAGCCGTTTCCACATTTGGTAGTACTTCCTTTAAAGTTAAATTCATATGTAAAAAAACTAAACACTAACATTGTAAACATAATGATATTTTAAGTTTAAAATTGTTAGTTTCTTTTAATTCAATGAACTCAGGTAGAGGTTATATGGTAGGCAGGTATGGGATTAGACGTTTCTGTTAGTGCCACAAAAAAAGATCAGAGCTACAGCGTGACATATCCGTATCCAAAAGTATCGCATCTTTCAAATTTGGAACAAGCCCATTAAAAATTGTTGAAATCGGTTGAGTGGTTCGGAGCTTAGCGTGTTTTTTGAAGGTGGTAGAACCTTTTGTTGTTCGATTCCGGAGACACCACCACTAAACAATTTTCTACCTAATAACAACCGTATTAAGCGCTGCTGTGCTGATGTTGAGGCGTTCCAACTCAGGGGTAGCAACGTATCCAAACCAATCTCAAGTTGAATCCTGATCTTATCTGAGGTTGATTTACGATTTCCATGGGCTGTATCGTTTACTACTTCTATGTGATATAATAAAAAAACATGCAAATACGTGAATTAATATAAAAAAGGGTAAAAAGGGTTCGACTCCGGAAGCACCACAGCCACACCTATTTCTGCCTAATAACAGCAGTGTCATGCGCTGTTATGTTCTAGTCTGAAGGGTGTGGTAAGTGAGACATACTTTTCCGAGGCATTCCATCATAGTCCTCAGGGATAGCAACGCGTCTGTGGCTAATCTTAGGTGAGACTTTGATCTTATCTAGGGTTGATTACAGATGTTCATGGGCGGCAGTAACCATTTAACATCAGGTGGGCTGCATGCTCGTTTGTTACTTTCATACTATAAAAATTACAATGTTTCCATAGCTCCTGAAAGTCGACGCAACTAAACTCCGCGAGTCCCTCACGAGTCGTACCATCGAGGCAAGGAGTGACGTTGTCAATACTCCGTTGGACATCGAGCAAGCACAGTATGCCAGAGACGCCCTCGCTAAAGCCATATACGAGAAGCACTTCAGTTGGCTGGTGGCAAGACTGAACTCGTCTCTCGCTCCTAAAGAGAAGGACAACTGGTCTTCAGTGATCGGTATCCTGGATATCTATGGATTCGAGATTTTCCCAAAGAACAGGTAATACATCTCCGAAAGACAAAGGTTTTTCAGTTAAGTAAATTACGAATTGACATATATAATTGGCTCAGGGTGCATGGCTGTATTTTACATTAGACTAAAGTACGAATTGACAGATTACTAACGAATGCTTAAGTTGAATTCATGCACTCGAAACCATGCACTCGAAACTGGCCCAGATTTTTTAACAGAACACGGCATTACGGTCAGAATGATTCTGTATATGAACCGTATGTGTAGAACTGTCTTCTATATTTAGTATTTTTTCTTATATTTATTTTATACTTACTGTGTGAATAACGAATAACTCTCACGTAGAGTCGATAACCATTCAAAGTTAATTAACGATACCTCTGTTCTCCAAGGGCGTAAAGAACATTAATTATGAAAAAAGTCATTTTATTTCTTAATATCCTGTTCTTTACCCTTTTAATGTCCCAAGTTTTGATATAATTGTGCAGTAAACTAAAACTTGAAATATATCGATTGTCAAAATTAATACTACTCCTCCAAATCTCTGATTTCCTGCTACTTCTTATTGAATTATCTTAACGTTGTACAGTTTCGAGCAATTCTGCATAAACTACTGCAACGAAAAGCTGCAACAGCTTTTCATCCAGCTGACGCTGAAGCAGGAGCAGGAGGAGTACCTGCGGGAGGGCATCGAGTGGGAGCCCGTAGAGTACTTTAACAATATCATCATCTGCGACCTTATTGAAGCGAGGCACCGAGGTAATTTCGTTTCAATGTAGCGAACTTTTTGGAAGATAGCTTTATTTAAGTTTGGTAATGTTTATATTACTGAATTTCGTGTTATTAGTCTACTAGTACTAGTATTTTCAATTCGTATTATTACTTTTGATTTTCTATAGGTATTTTATTGACTCCTTGTAAAATTGACTTCACAAGTAATCTCTCAACCTATGTTATGTCGTTCTGGAATATATAAACTCCTAAATTTGTCGACAAAAAACAATAAGTCCATCCGCGTGAATAATTTTTCTTATCTATGCTAAAGACCCCACTTAGCATGGGCAAGAAATGGGCCTATTTATATACGCCCATGAGTACCACATAGAGCAAAATAATCGTCAATTAATTATTGTATCCTAAAGGTACCAAAGTACTCCATATGCCCTGTGATATTGTACTTCAAAAGCATTACAAGAGCCATGAAACATTGACTTTGTCCTCATCTTTTCCGGTAAACGAAATCGTTATCCTCCCTACTTAACTAACGTTCATACATAATTTCTTGCAGGTATAATCGCAATCCTGGACGACGAGTGCCTGCGACCTGGTGACGCGTCAGATGCCTCGTTCCTGGAGAAGCTGACACAACATCTGGACGGCCACAAACACTACAAGTCGCATCGGAAGATGGACATCCGCACGCAGAAGACCATGGGACGAGATGTGAGCTACATGTTTTAAAATCGACGATTCACAATTTTTTTAGGTTTGCTTAGTGGGCTTAGAGTAGGTCTGTGTTTTGTGACATTAAAAAGGAACTTAGTTATTAAAAACAGCGCCATCTATCGGATTTAATCTAGGATATATCTGCTATGTATTTTTACGTATTTTACGTATGTATGTGATTAAAATACGTAGTGAATAAACTTTGGAACGTACATATATGAATACTCCCCCATGTATAAAAAAATCTTGAGTGCCAAAGACACACATAAAGATTAATAATTTGACACCTAAATCCAGATTACCAATCACGTAGACAATTCTTAATTAAGATTTTCCTGGCCAATCAATTTCTGAACCTTCCCCGTGTCGTACCGCTATAGTGAAAGTTGCACAATACAGGTCACCTAACCATTAAGATAATAGACTGGGTCTAGTTCAATTATCATCAAGGTCAAACTAGGCAGATATTAGAGCTCTATTATCTTCGTTTTTTTCGGGGTCGCGAAGGTCTATACTTATTCAAAACTAGCTGTGACCCGCGAACACAACTTTTAATCGTAATAATTTGTAATAAAATGGATTTTAATAATTGTTACATAATTTTTATCAAGTAGTTTTGGCTTGATACGATTTCAGTCACTCAGACAAAAACAGACGGACAAAAAATCTAAAAATTACAAAAATTTGTATTTTTACTTTTTCTTCGTCCTCCAAATTATATATTTTTTTGCAAATATATGCGATGTACAGACACGTAGAACTTATATGTTTATTATATGTATGAACTTAAACATCTGACTAGGTGGTAGAGCCAGGGTAGTTCGATCGGGCAAGTACCATTATTACATCTATATCTACCTATATAAAGCAGTTCTTGCGTTCCGCTGGAAGGGTGTAATTGCCGGCTCACTCATATGCGGCGATTATCTTAGTCCTCGGGAGCAGTAACCCTTGTTCTATATGAAGTTGCTTACAGATGTCCATGGGCGGCAGTAACCACTTACCATAATGTGGACCGCATGCTCGTTTGCTTCTTCAATCTAATAACAAGAGTTAAGTCCCAAATCACCAACTCAAATCACACATTTGCAACTAGCAAGGATGTCTTTTTCTTGACCATATTTTTATTTTTCTTGTGCTAAGAGAGTTATTACCTACATTAATGTAAATATCCTTATCCCTCAGGAGTTCTGCCTGGTCCACTATGCCGGGGAAGTGACGTACAACGTCAGCACTTTCCTCGAGAAGAACAATGATCTGCTGTTCAGAGACATCCAAAGCCTGATGGCATCCAGTGGGAACCCCATCGTTGGCTCCTGTTTCAAGGTAATTTAATTTGTTTTTTTTTTATTAATATTATTGAAGTACATAGAGTACATTAATCTAATTGGACTTTCACAATACTATAATAATTCATGAATATTCTGAAATATTCAGCAAGAAATTACTTTTGACACATAGGTCATAAATACTCAAACATACTTATATAATACGGTTTTAAATGGGAACATATGTATGTCCTTTTACTTTATAAAAAACATGTTCAGAGTACATTTCCTTTGAAATGACGTATGTTTTTTATAGACTGCATTTTTTAATTTATGACTTCCAGGACCTAAATTTGGCCAGTAAGAAGCGTCCAGAGACAGCGATAACGCAGTTCAAGAACTCACTTAACGAGCTCATCAAAATCCTAAGCAGCAAAGAGCCTTCCTATATCCGATGCATCAAACCCAATGATTTCAAGCAACCTAGTGAGTATAAATAAATCTCTACGTATCTAATAGTAACCTAAACGTTCAAGGCTCGGATTAGATTTTTTTAATAATAACTCGCTTTACCAACTCTTAATAAATTGGCTTATAACCTAGAACTAACTACAGTAGCGGAAAAATACTCGCCTGTGTTTAGAAGTGGGATATCGATGATTTTCAGATTGGGCATTAAAATATTATTATTATATCCCGCTACATGGTACCACTCTTAGTTTAAAAAGACAGACATGGGAGTATATAAATAGAATTATGGGGTCAGAGTTTCCAACCCCCTTAGCATAGGCGAAAAAGTAATTTTTTTCAAGTAGGATACTTGAAATTTGAAGATTTGTGTTTTGTCAAAACATTTGGGTGTGACCTTTTATCATTTGAAACTCTCTCTCTCTAAACAAAGCTACGCCTATAGAGCGATCTAACGAAATACATAAAAGCGTCATTTTATATTGCATGTAGTACTAAGATTAAGTAAGTTACTCGGACCTAATTAATATTTGAAAAGTAAATTAAAAAAAAAGATAATTTCGTCTCTATTAAACCCACAAATTATTTTCCAGTGCAATTCGACGACAAGCTAGTATCCCACCAAGTTAAGTATCTCGGTCTGATGGAGAATCTAAGGGTGCGGCGAGCTGGCTTCGCCTACAGGAGGACCTATGATGCCTTCCTTGAGAGGTAAGCTTAAATTATTTATTCCATTGGAAATCTTCGAATTTTTTTTAGACTTTTTAGAATAAGAACCAAAAGCTATAGAAGAAAGTAATGTTTTAATTTTTTCCCACGAAATGGCAGTAGAAAATGAGCTAGCAGCTATGAGCTAGCTAGAAAGTTGAAAGGTGTGGCGACACCTTTTAAATTATAAGTAAGCAGTTTAAGGTATGGTGGTGCTAGTACCATGGATTAGTTAATCAAAAAAAATATAGTCTGGGTGTCAAATTTCGGCAAAATCTCACTATACGAACGAACATACAAACATTCTCACAAACTTTCACCTTTATAATATTAGTAACAATAAAATATAAGTATAGTTACGGTGAATTTTTGTCTATATTAATTTAATCGTCACATAATAATAATGGGTAATGTGTTTCCAGATACAAGTGCCTGAGCGCGGAGACGTGGCCCAACTTCCAAGGGCCGGCGCGCGTGGGCGTACAGAAACTCGTCGAAGTCCTCAACTATGATAGAGAGGATTACAGAATGGGCAAGTCAGTACCATCAAAATATTTCGGATGAAAATATTCTGTTATTAAATAAAAAAATACTATTCCCGCTGAATTGACTGTTGAACTTGTACATATTTATCCTAATAGATATGAAGTTAGCTTGAGAAGCTTTTACGACCCGCGTGGCGAGTCACCACGTCGATTTGACAAGCAGTGGTTGCCGGGTTCGATTCCCGGAAAGGCAGTTTAAATTATGAATTTAAAAATTCTGTTCTAGGTTTGGGTGTTTGTGTATTCGTCTTCATCTGTGTTCGTGGTAGCTACGACACTAGAGAAAAGTCTAGTGGGGCTAGAGTGTAGACAGTGTAAAATGGCTGCAGTGATTGGATTACAAGACAAAACACATTGTTGATGATACATACATTATTTTCGTTAGGGGGAAAAAGTACAAAAAGCACAAAAAGTATCAAATGATAAATATCGAACCCACAATCAGAAGACGCCTGTCACGTGTTTGCGAACATCAATTTGTCTTATCCCAATTAACAAAACTTAGCAAATATTATGATTTCTTTCTATTCCTTGTCGTATTCCTTCCCCAGCACAAAAATCTTCATCCGTTTCCCGAAGACGCTATTCGAAACGGAGGATGCTTACCAGATCAAGAAGAACGACATCGCGACCATCATCCAGAGCCGCTGGCGAGGCTACTGGCAACGGAAGCAGTACCTCAAGATGAGGGCCGCTGCCATCGTCATCCAGAAGTGGGTGAGGCGGTTCCTGGCGCAGAGGCTACGGAATCGGAGGAGAAAGGCTGCTGACGTCATCAGGTCATTTATCAAAGGTAGGAACTTCTTAAGTCATAAGTTTGGCATAGATTCTGATAGAAAGAGTAATTATAACTTAGATCCTTTTATACTGGTGGTACTTTTATCTTGGTTAGACTTCAGAGTTATTATTGTTTTTTTTTATAGTATGGAAGTAGCAAATGAGCATGCAGCCCACCTGATGGTAAATGGCTACTGCCGCCCATGGACATCTGT
>MOOZ01000705.1:470856-484864 GCA_002930495.1 Cecropterus lyciades | reverse complement strand
TCACCTCATCGAGGCGCTGACGATCGTGACGGATTATAGCAAGAACCCGGATATCATTGAAATCGTCGACACTAGGACGTAAGTGATTTATTTTATTTATAATATAACTAACAGACCCGTGCCCACTTCGCTGGACATTAAAAAATGTTTGGTGTGGTTCTTTGTACTAAATGTTAAGGTTTATTACCCAAATGTTAAAAGGAGGATTATGTTTTGACCTCGTATGTATGTACAGTTGTCAATGAAGATCAATTCGCATGTCAATTTGGCGAAACATGTATGCTCTATTATGTAAAATTTTGATATCACTCCTTTTGTTTGTTCCCTTTCAAGTGAATATCAAAATGATTATGATAGTAATAATAATAATGAAAATAATTTTATTTGTTCAATACTTCTTTGTATACAATATTTGAAGTAGTGTTATTATCTTGCAGCAAAATGTACTGTTCTTTTGCATATTCAACCAGAGCTAAGCCAACATATAACATTTCTCCCTATGGGAAAAACACTTTTCTTTTATTTGCCTCCTCTTGTTCCTTACCATTATCTATAAAAAAAATTACGTTTGTTGTATGTTCATGAGATATAACTTGGTGACAGACAGACGGATAGACGAACAGACGGACAACGGAGCCTTAGTAATAGGGTCCCGTTTTTACCCGTTGGATACGGAATTCTAAAAGAATCTAACAGAAATGCCACCCAACAGACAACGACATGGTCGCTGATACATACCTATACGATAAACCTACCGTTATACCTAGTAGTTTATGAGTTCATCGCGGAAAAACAACCTGACAAGTAATTTATATATATTAGGATAAGCTATCCAATCTTTCAAGTTGTATCAAACTGTGTGAAAATATGATTGAAATTTGTTCAGTAGTTCTAGAGTTAACCCCGGTCAAAAAACGTGACACATAATATATATATATATATATATATATACTAAGATAAGATAGGTAGTTGTCGCGTACGCGATGAAAATAATTTTTAAGATTTTTTTTTACCACCTTAGTTCACTTTATTGAAGTTTTAGCAAGGATCCTTTATTTTTTCTAGTACCTAATAAATATAACCTATGTTACTTTAGAATAATGTAGAATTCTAATGGTGAAAGAATTATTAAAATCGGTTCAGTAGTTTTTGAGTTTATTAATTACAAACATACAAAAATACAAAGATTTCCTCTTTATAATATCATATTAGTATAGATAGATAGAACAGGCGGTTGAGTGATGCGGGGGAAAGGAGACGGACTCGCCGTAGGCATCTCAAGGAAAGAACGCTGGCTTGCCGAGCTTTAAATGTATCGTTGCTTATTACTTCTAACGACGATATCTCAAAAACTATTCATCGGATGCATTAAATGCCTAAGCTTACTAACATATTCATTTGAATAAGGATTTATACTGAACTAAAGAAAATAGCTTTGAAAATAACGTAATGTTTTTAATTAAAAATTTGAACATAAAAGTGGTTATTGTAAGTCCACCGTAAGAGATAGAGATATGCTATCGTGAACTTACTTGTAGCATTTTTATAGATTTTGAATTCGTTAGTACATTACTCAACTGTATGTTTGCTAGTTCGCGTGGAAAGCTCCCAGTTGGCGAGATTTTTTGCGACCTCTTCAACATTTATCGCCGTATTTCTGCTAATTTACATAAAAGCATAAAAAATTATATACCTAAACCTTCCTCAGAAATCACTCTTTCTATTGTTGAAAACCGTATAAAAATCAGTTTGGTAGTTTTCGAGTTTATCGCTTTCAGACAGACAGAGAGACGCAGCCGGGGACTTCTGTTTATAATATTTATAGATAACTAATTTAGCCATATCAAGTGAGTAGATACTTTGACAAGTAAATTTCTTACACTAGATTCAATACACCACATATATTATAATATGCTCGAAAACATGATAATTTTAAGCGACGAACTATGGCCTAACCACGAATCTATTTTGTCACTCCGAGTAAATCTGAAGTAAAGGACGGGGCAGTTAGATATTGAATATTGGATGCTCTTGTTGAATATATTAAGTGATTGGTCCACGGTTATGAAAGCAAAATGTGTATAACATTTAAATTTTTACTACTACGCTAAACCGACAATTTACATGACAACAATGACAATATTTCCAGAATCGCACACAACCTGGTGAACGGCAAGCAGGGCGGTACCATAGAAGTGACGAAGGGCACGCAGCCCGCCATACAGCGCGCCAAGAGCGGTAACTTGCTCGTCGTAAGTACACCCATAGGCTAAAATATGTACTTCAGCAACCATTTCGGGGCATTGCCTCGATCTTTAGACAAGTTCAGATAATGCATAAATTAAGGCATAATTATATTAAATACTTAGATCTTAGAACTTACATCAATAGGCATCCAGAATTATTCAATGTATTATAGTATATACTTATATAGTAATATTGTTGCTTTTCAGATTAAATACAGTCTATCATTTTATGAAATAAACAAAATATTAAAATATCTTTCCTCCACAGGTTGCAACTCCATAAAAGGCATCCGAAGACAGTTTTGTGACATGAAAATCACAGTTACGACCACTTCAAATTAAGAGCAATTAACATAGTTTTCTATTTATTGGTACAGAACGTGATAATGTTTATACCTACAATTTTATTTATGTTGTTATAGTTTTATTTTATTATCTCTGCGCAAGATCCCGGTTCAAAATAAGAAAAAAACGATATTGAAAATAATAAAAGTTTTATTACGAACAAAATAGTTATACAACTTTATATACCTAACCGAATGGTTATACGAATCGTTACTGAAGGATAACTTTATTTATACTGAATAAAATAGGTGTATTGCAATTTTAATAATATTTTTGTGTTTCCGATCCATACATATTTCTAAATTTTCGTCTTTATAGAATAAGTAATAAATATAGGTTTTCACAATTTTTCGTACAAAGTACTTAGTATATTATGCCATACAGTCAGATAGGTATTGCATAAACAAAATGCGTCAATAAATAAACAAGGTATTTTTTTAATATCTTATACTATTTTTACCATTTTTTTCTTAAAATCAATTAAAGATTTATTTTATTTCTTTAAATCTTTCTTAGTAGCAAATACTAATATTAATTAAAATTTGTGGGATACACCCGTGGTGTTTCAGGATTGCAAGCCAATAATCAATAAAAAAATCACAATATTTAATGACGCATTTCGTTGTTTTTACAATATATAAGCTGAATCGAAGGTGCCTAATTATAAATATATAGGAAACATAGTCGGTAATGTTTATGTACAAGTAAAGTGTGATTTTTTCTAGCACATACATAGATCATTTTATATTTATTTTGTCAGATTAATGAAATAATTACGTGATTGAATACTTTCAAATTATCTATGTTGTTTTTTACAAAACCCAATTAAATGTTGTTGCTTATAAATGACATTACAACCAGATGTACATGTAAGTCTGGCACACTTCAACTTCTTGGATTTTTTATAGTAATTGTAACTGATTTTGTTATATTTCGTTTTTCTATGCAAAGATGTTTTTTTTTACTTTTTTTTCTACGTAACTTTTGACTCTTATTTGTATGTAAATCGACAAATCGGCCATAATTAGTTCTACAGGCAAATAAGTGCCTTATTGTAAGCCAGTTCCTTTGTAGTCATTTTATTAAATATGCGTATTTTGTAATCATTCGTTTTTCTTACACCAAGTATCCCAAAACAGGAAGTAAATAAAAATCATAGTTATAATTCATTGCGGTTTATTTTTATAAAAGTTACTTACATTTATACAATTGTATTTTATACTATTGTAACAATCCAGAGTTGCAGGGACTTCGCTGTATTTCAGTTTTACAATAAAAAAACTTTTTTACAAGATAAATGAACTTTACTTACTTTTACATAAAGAAAAAAGTGGTTTGACATTACAATAATTTTATCTCCTGAAAATTAAACCCTTTGAACTTCTACAGTTCTTTAGTCGAATCACAAGATAAATCGTATCGAACAATTTAAATGACCTCTCACAACTATACATTTAATTTAAGGCAACACCTGGATTAAAACTTATACCTAACACGTCACAAACGTTGGCAATGTTCTTACAAAAATAAAATACGTTTAAACCCATAAATAGAAAAGCCAAGTCACCTAAACTCCGGATTATTAACTCGGGGCACATCGCATCTTAATTCTATATAATACAAAGGACTTAGTCTTTTCAGCCACGTGCCATGCGACAATGGTTTATATGTAATCTTAACAAAAATGCTACGATTTTGGAAGCGAAATTTACCGAAAAACAAAACATTAAAGGGATTCTTTGGCCCATTATACATCACAAGTTAAAATATAGCAATCGATCAATTAAAACATACCGAAATTGTTTAAAACACCACACAATTCCTCATGATTTTAATTTCAAGTTACGCATTAAGTATTCATTATAAATTTCGCTCCCAAAATGTATATGAAACTTATTCCGTCGGTCTAAAAATGCAGGGGCAGTCATTTTGATAACACTATTTACATCAACACATATGGATAAAGAGAACGACAGTTCTCATACGTTCCTTCAACTCATTAAATATTCAACAAAGGGAATTATAATAATAGGCACATATAACGTGTAACAACTACACATATTGGAAAGAGGACCTGAAAAATGATTTTAAAACAACATAATAGAAGATAAATAATGAATAAATAAACAAAAAAACATAATTAATATTATTTTCTTCATAATAATTTATATAATCTAATAGTTAGGAATATGTTTTAGGTATTGCTAAGATAATATGTTTTAATTTAAGACAGAAAATATTACAGGTTACATGTATAAATTCAACTAAAAATTGCTAGAATGAATGAATGAAGAATGCTTAGCATACAAATACATTAAGTTCTCTATTATCATATGTTGTCACCCCGCCGTCAATAAGGCACATAGGAAACAAGGAAGAAACGTTTTGTACAGGAATGCTTGCGTGTTTATCAAAAACGATGCCATACAAATGTGATTCTCTTTCTTATTCCTAATTAACCATATTAGGGCAGGTACCATACCGAAATCGTATAAAATGTATATTTGAACATGTATGTTGAGCATACATACTTATTTGGCCAATATACGACAATATGTACAAATGGGTAAACTACAATATTTAATGATATTTCATATAAAGTATTACTATGTTGTATAAAGCTCCACTAGTCCGAATTGGAAGAGCGTTGTGGAGTATGCTCCATCTTTCTCCTTCTGTTCTCCTGTTTTAAAGCGACTGATGCCTAGCAGATTAGCCATAGCCATATGTAAGTTATGTTTTGAATGCTTTATATTTCTGCTTGTAAAGTTTACTTTATAAGAGATATTGTTTAACTTCTCACAACTTTCCCTCATCATTATAACCCCATAGACCTAAAAATAAGGCTAATTTCCTACAAATACAGACTTACACAAATCTTTGAGGAAATTCAACATGATAATCAGTACTATCAGCTTACAAAGATAACTTGTGATGTATTTATGGTTATATACTATGTACACATTTACATTAACTAATTATTGCAACAAATGAGATATACTCAATTCTCAATTAAGCAAACAAAAATTGCGATAGCCATAGGAATTTTATAGATTACGACTAAATAATATTATAACATAACAAGGAAACAAAGTAGTATATCCCGATCCCATTCCTCTGTACTTGTGGCATTTAAATTAACTTTCTAACAATGCATTGAACACGTGTGAGGAATATTTTGAATAAAAATATGCTTTTCATATCTGACTTGAAGATAGATAAATTTGAAAATGAGTAGTGAGGTACAATATTGGTTGAAATTTTTGAATTATTCTCCAATACGTTTAAACGCTTTCTACACTCATAGCCCCATGTAGGATTTTCTTGTGTCGTGGGTGCCATGAACACAAAGACGAATACACAAACACCCAGACCCAGAACAGAAATCTAAACTCATCATTCAGAAGTCTGTTTGACCGGGGTCGAATCCAGGACCCACTGCGTGTCAGACCGGTATGGCGTCCGCTCCGCCACGCAGGTCGTCTGTTGTCAAATAGTTGACTCATTACAAAATAATATGTTTATCATATAGCATCTATATGATAAACATATATAAATTCATACAGAATGGCTGTATAAAATAATAATATTTTATATGAAATGATATTATAATTTTATAAAAGCTTGCATTTTGTTTATCCTTTGAGTGATAGCACAGATAATCTAGACACCGTTTAACCGACATTTTCATCTAATTTAAAATTAATACTTTGTAATTTTACAAGTGCCAAAAAAAAAATATTGAAACAAGGGAAAATCAAACAGTATAGGAGGCCCAAGATATGTCAAATAGCCTATTTCAGATCAGAAATCAGCATGAAAACACTATTCAGAGAAACAATTTTAAAAATTACAACGAATTTGAAATCACAAAATTTATATAGATATACACTATGTTTAATACATGAATTAAAGTCCACATCATATTCATTGAATACATATCAAAGCAATAATGTGTAGGCAACTTTTGTCTGAAGATGTTTCAACGCCGTTTTAACGTATTGTAACAACTGGTTAACCACGTAGTTTCGTATCATTTTGCTGAATTCTTCTAAAATTAATTTATTAAATTATTATTAGAAAAATACTTGCATATATAGCAAATATTTGTACACTTTCCTTTTTTTATGTGTTTGTTGTATTTCTTCTATAAGATACGTTTTTATAAACACTTCCAAAATTAACTGCTGTTTAATTCTAAATTGTAGATGTAGACACATATTATACTATGTATTTATGTGGGAAACATTTACCTACATTAAATATGGTGAAGGATAAAAAGAACTAACCAATATGGTGGAGACACTTATGAGGCTCTCATTA
The DNA here is from genome assembly GCA_002930495.1 of Cecropterus lyciades. Classification (NCBI taxonomy): domain Eukaryota; kingdom Metazoa; phylum Arthropoda; class Insecta; order Lepidoptera; family Hesperiidae; genus Cecropterus; species Cecropterus lyciades. The sequence goes on along the minus strand of MOOZ01000705.1, from coordinate 477,950 downwards.
GGATTATGAATTTATTGACAATTACATTTTGGACATTAATTAGTTGGCCAAATAAAACATTTTCTTTGGTGTTTCCAATATAATACGTTAGTTTGTCATATTTTAAAAGCCCCCTAATAATATAAGCGCAAAAATTATTTAAAAGTACGATTTTAAGGTTTACGATTTTTTAAATTTTCCAAGACAGTCCAAAGTTTCCGTCCAATCCTTTTCATAATTGTTTTATCATATATTATGAATCCCCATTTTTTTTTTCATTTCTTAAAGAGCCACTTAAGACATCATCATTATTAGGTTTGTATTTTAATACATTTGTTTAGGTTGTTAGTATAATACAAAATGTATGTAATGTTGATGGACCTCTTGTGATTGTGAGTCTTCCAACCAATTGTAAACAAATATATCATAGTGTAATCAGTGTATACTAAAACAAATTGTCTTTTGCGAATAGCACTTTATTTGTTAATCAAATACTGTTGTTTTCTGCATCTGTGTTAGATTTCTGTAGGATATAGTATAAAATAAAATCTGGCAATTAAATTCTTCATTGTTAACAATTTTCCCTGAATGTTTCTTCAATGTTAGATCAAATTTAATTTATTTCATATTAAAGCTACACCTGAAGCCCCTTTTTTTATATAAAACTAGCTGAGCTCGCGGTTTCACCCGCGTTAAAAAGAAATGTAACGTGACATACATTAACATTATGCATGCAGCGGAAGCTCTCATTAGAAAAAAGTCCCGATTTTCAAACATTCTTCATTGCTGCTCCGCTCCTGTTGGTCTTAGCGTGATGATATATAGCCTATAGCCTTCCTTGATAAACGGGCTATCTAACACCGAAAGAATTTTTCAAATCGGTCCAGTAGTTCCTGAGATTAGCGCGTTCAAACAAACAAACTCTTCAGCTTTATAATATTAGTATAGATGTTTTTACGGTTTCGGCTTTAGCGCCTTTAAACCTATCTTTATTATTTCGCGGCCATCTTTTTTCTCTATCATCTGAAGCCTTCATCTCAAGCCATGTGGACTTTAATGTATGCAAGATAGAATAATCCTATATTCCTGATAAATTTCACTAATAATCAACCAACAATAATTGATAAATTAGGTCATATGCAGGAGTTACTCATAATTTATTCCCATATTACAAACTATACTTTAACATTTCTAGAAATGCCCTAAATTATTCCTGCTATTGTTTATAAAACAACTACATCCATTCAGAATAACAAAATAGTCCCTCCCTATTTACCAAACATATCTTAAAAGAGTAAAATAGTATGTACAACTTCATATTTACAACTATAAAAATTTGGAAAATCGAAATTCGTCGGTAACTAGCATCAGCGCAATCATTAACTTTGGTAATTATTACTATAAAGCAAATTTTGGATTACAAATTGTTAAGGCAAATTCTGCTGTTTTATGTACCTTATATTTATTATCGTTTTTTTAATGTCTGGCCTAGAATACCATTCTGTGAGTATAGTTTCACGTGTACAAAGTTACAGATGAATATTTATTCCAGCTTCTCATACCCAACCAGAGGAATTCAATGATAACTCATGAAATACTTATCAAATATTGCTTTATAAAATTCCCTATTTAATAACACTTATATTTCAATATCATATATTACATGTAGACTCTAACGAAATATGATATGATCAAAAGTTGGCATTTAAACACAATGGGGATGCCCACTCAAGAACCTACAACCATGTTAAAGTCTAACACAAAAGCGACGGCGATGCGCCACCCATAAGTCAGTTGAGTAGAATAGGTTCTCTCTAAACTTCTATAAACAATTTGCATGTATTGTACCTATAACAAAGAATTAGCATGAAACAACTCATGCAAAAACAATAACATACAGCAGACAGGAGAGTTTTCTGCATTCACTGGAACAACATTGTGGAACACACAAGGCCTCAAACATTATCTATCGAAAATTGGAGTACACACACATGGACAACCAATACCATATAACATACATAAATAAATAACGAGCATCTCATTAAATAAGGCATCAGTTACCTATTATCATTGAAGACATCTGGAATCCGTGCACACCCGGGCCAATTCGTAATATCAACCAACACATGGCAACAGCACTTGTAAATTTTCACTATTCATTGGTCACAGTAAAATTGTCTACACTATATCACACAGTCCCCAAACAGTAGCACCGCTATAGGTATTTATCTTTGGTAATTACCAAAGTAATAGTATTCCAAATACTATTTGCCTTGCCCGACAACCTCTTGAGTTGGCTCCGTCGGCTTGAAGCCGCTCTCGGTCTTATACAATTCCGTTTTGAAGCTAGTTTCCGATTGGTTGGTAGACTCGTTCAGTTTGTACTCCTTGTCTTTGCTGTCAGAGTTCTCGTTGTTGGGGAATCCGTAGGACTTCGAGTTTTTAGGCGGTTCCTGTTCCCGTTGCTGTCGCCGTCGTTGCTTCGACCACAGCTCGTGGCAGTCTTGCCATGTAGGCAGCTCTAAAGCTTGCATTCTGGAACAAATAATATACAAAATAAATATATATAATTATAGTTGCAAATAAATTGAAATGCCAGAGATTTTATAAAAGCGTTACAGTTTATTTTCACAATAATATAATAGTTAGATTAAAGATGCATTTACTAACTTGTAACAAAAGACCCGATTATTCTATCGTCGAAAATAACTGAAAGTATTTATATTATACTCTCAAGACATTGTAAGCAAAGACGCTCATTAAAGAACATCACTGACGTTGTCTAATAAGCTTTTGTTATGAGCAAAGCTCATAGGATACAAAGCACTACACTCACTGATCAGGCACGACATTCTTAAGCCAGGGACTCTTCAGCGCCTCTTCAGCCGTGATCCGCTTGTCCGGATCGAGCTCCAGCATCCGATCCAGCAGGTTCAGTGCCGGGGAGGGCATGAACGCGAACTGTTCGCGTACACACCGCTTGTGGTACCGTTTGGGACGTAACGTGTGCCACAACGGTAAGTTGACTACGTTCGGCCACACGCCGGGGAGAGGAGTGCCGCACACACGAGATATCACCTCCAGTTGCATCATTTCCACGCTGGCCTGGAATTCAAAAGAGATATTTTCAAATGATTGATTCACGGTTTTTTTTTTGTTTACCTTTTTGATTTGTTAAATTTCAGACCTAAGAAAAATAAAGCAATTTATTATTTAGGTTTAGTTAAATACATTATTTTCGTATTAATTTTTGAACATATTTGGAAGTACTGTCTTATTACGAAAATTAAAAAAAAATAGTAAAATACCAAATACATCATAATTTTGGTCTTCATAAAAATTGAAACATAAAGTGCATTATTCATAAAGTGGTCTTATTTACAAAAAGCAAATTTAATCTTTGCCACCTATCCGACAAAAAGTGCAATAAAGTATTAATGTAGATAAATTGCATGTCTGTGTAAACGAATATTTTTATTGCGCTCTCAATACTTAGTACATAATAGAAACTTAGGATAGCCAAGTTTACCTGTTATTTTTTTTTCACAATACTTATGCAACCTATAACATTTCTACAGTATTTCTATACATCTCGTGCACATCCACAATTTAACGTAATCCTCACACAAACGGCTAACCTGAAAGATGGGATGTTTCTGGAACAGTTCGCCGAGTATGCAACCCATGGACCACACATCGACGGCGGGGCCGTACCGCTCCTCCCCCAGCAGCAGCTCGGGCGGGCGGTACCACAGTGTGATCACCTTGTTGGTGTAGGGCCGCGCGCGGTCCTCCGCCGACCACAGCCGCGCCAGACCGAAGTCGCCGAGTTTCACTTCGCCCCTGGAAATGTAACGTATTACTTAACAATTTGTGGAGGAAAAGGGGAGATCTCCCGCCAGGCGATGCCACTGCCTGGGACCGCGGTCGATGTTAACTTCGGACCATTTCTATATATGCTGAGATTCTATCAAACTCTGATAGTATGTTCGAGGTTGCGTCTTCTGATTGACCAGTGTCAGTATGACGCGTATGACGTATTTACTGCTTGCGTCCTCATGCGTGCTCAGCATTACATGTGAGACGCGAACTCATATTACTGTAGGTATCGCGCCGCTACAATTGTAACCTAAGTGCTTAAGTAAATTAAAGTAATATTTATTCAGAACAGAAACATGGGATATATATCATATTGAGACCACTAGAGGGCCTAGTTTGAAATTGAAGCGTAATGCACAGGTTACACTTTGAGGACATAGTGGCACGAATTTAGCTTCTCGAATTGGGGATACAGGATTCTAATACCAAATACACATCTCATATTTCATAGTTATATCATATTATAAAAAATAATTACTGAAATGGCGGGGCATGTAATCAGAATGAAAGAATGCAGCAAAGTAGATGGGTCAGTATAGATGGGACACTAAGAAAGAATCTGGCGATCTGGTAAAATACTACAAAGTATAGAGAGCAGTGGAGGCATTTAGGGGAAAACTAGGGCCAGCAGTAGAACAACATTGTTTATTAAAAACAAACATGTTGTAGAAATTAAAGCAACCATGGTGAGAAAATCTACATGCCTTGAGAAGTATGTAATGAAAATCAAGTTTACAAAGGCGTTCGAGAGTCTACTAATTCACATTACAGTAGTGGACTTAGGCTTAAAACCACATATCTATAAGTATGTGGTTTATATATGCCCAGTATTGGGCCAATGGGTTGACAATGTTTCCGTTTTGCCGTTAATATTGCATATGACATACTTATTGTTCATAAGAATATTGCTGCACTTGATATCCCGATGGAGAAAGTTCTTCCGATGGCAGTACGCGAGTCCATCGAGCAACTGCCGCATGATCGACGCGTTGTGGGACTCCGTGAAGTCCACCATCTTCGACTCTAACAAACCCATGAGGTCGTGGTCCATGTACTCAAACACTAGGTAGAATGACCCCTTATCCTGGAAACAAAGCAAATATAAATTAAGATAATTTCATTTGTAGTATGCATGCATAATAAGTAATTTTGCATGTGTATTTTTTTATAACATGTAAGTAGCAAACAAGCAAGGTCCACCTGATGGTAAGTAGCCACTGCCACCCATGAACATCCGTAATCAATCCCAGATAAGATCAGAGTCTTGCCTGAGTTTAGCCACAGATGCGTGGCTACCCCTGAGCACTAAGTTGGAACGCCTCTGATAAATATATCTCCCGTACCCCAACATTTAGACCAAAACACAGCATTCATAACACTGCTGTTATCAGGTAAAAATAGGTGTGGAGGTAGTGCTTCTGGAGTCGAACTACAAAGGTTTAAAGGTTACCTTGGAGTTTAGCATAAGCAACCCACCTTCCTAAAGTCCAACGCGTCTTGTTTATCCGTAACGATCTCCCTGAGGTTCACAATGTTCTTGTGGTTGAGTTGCCGAAGAATTTTTATCTCTCGCACGGCGGTGATCGGGAATCCCTCTTTCTCGTTCTCCAGTCTGACTTTCTTGAGCGCTACTAACTGGCCGGTGTTCTTGTCGCGCGCTTTGTATACCTGGCCGTAGGTGCCTTCGCCGATTTGGGTTATCACCTGGAAGCAGTAAAGGATTGGTTTATTGAATTTATACATAGTCATAATGTACAATATTACCAGTTGGTCCATGTTTATTACTTGGAATTGGATATGAAGTAAAAACTATTTTAACACTGTAAGCTACATTTTTATTGTAATAATCAACATTATCGGATCCATATACGGACTTCCAGTCTCCCCCTTTCCAATCTAATATCATCAATCCCCCTCGTAAGCCCAAACTTTCGTAAAATGTTTTTTATAATCTTCCTCTTAGAAACACTTTTTTCAGTATCCAACTCACCATAGATAGTGAGAATAATTAAAAAAAAATATTTTTTTTATCACGCATAGGTGTAAAACAGCACATATAGGTATAAATAACGTAATTGTATAACCAGCATATATTCGTCTAAACTTATGTTCAACTCCAATTATGTATCATTTCATATTAAGTAATTGTCTTGTTACCTGGAAGCCATCTACGCACTTCTCGCCCCAATCCTTGGCGTGGTGCGTGGGCGTGGCTACAGCCACTACCTTTGATCCGCGTCGCTTCAATATCCGAGGCCTCTTCAGCTTTGAAGTCGACTGAAACAACAAATTTTGTCCCATAAAGCTTTTGAAAATTTCTTAACTTTATTTCTTAACTCATTTTGAGAGGAGACACGGTGGGATAATATAGGGAGAAGAGAACAGCCAATGAAGTTAAATCACTTTTATTTATGGACGTCTGTAATTAAACTCCAAATAATTTACGAATTCTTGGTAGGATTCGTCCTATACCTAATACACTACTAACAATAAAGCGTTAAAAAATATATAACGCTTTATACTCCTTTGGCAACAGACAGAACAGTCACGAACACTGCTACAACGTGTTGCTACTGTCAAACAATATAAACAGGAACTTACCTCAGAAGCCACGAGTAAGAAACGCGAACGATTCCATAAAGTCTACAGCGGAACGGCGTAATACTAAAGCCACCTGACGATAGTGTGGGGATACATACGTTATCCCGACCGGTCTTCCTGGCGGGGAACACTTGGGAATACTGGTCCTTGCGGGTTGTCGGCGGCGGGGTGGAGCCGTCCAACTCGTCAGCGCTCAGTTCCTCCGAACCCGGGATTACTGGGGGAAAGATAACATTGAAGAATTTGGAACAATAAAACAAAGCAACTGTCTGTTGCAATGATTGGAATTAAGACCTTAATAAACTCAGATATAAAGTTAATTTGATATTCACCAAGGTGTAATAAAAAATAATTGTCAATTACAATAATTGAACCGCCTGTTGTAGGGACATTATATGACTTATGAATGTAGGGACATTATATGACTTTTATGTCTGTTGTGGTGTACAATAAAGATGTTTTATATTGTATTGTATTGTAAATTATTTAATTTTAATAACATATATAATTCTAAAACAGCTCTTATATACTACAGAACTTTTTTTTTTATAGTATGGAAGTAGCAAACGAGCATGCAGCCCACCTGATGGTAAGTGGCCACTGCCGCCCTTGGACACCCGTAATCAACCCTAGGT
>MOOZ01000705.1:453575-466938 GCA_002930495.1 Cecropterus lyciades | reverse complement strand
GTTCATCAATGGTCAGCACGTCTTGATTAGTGGCGGACGAGAGCGATATAGCGCCTTGCGACTCTTCTTCCTTTTGATTTAAGATTTCTTGAAGTTTCTGCAGATAATTAACGAAATAAATTAAATATTGATCGGTCTGATCTTGCCAGGGCGATCGAAATTTGGCTGGACGGGTTGAAAATTAAAAAAATTGTAATCCTTATGATTTCTTTTTTATTTTTAATGCGCGCTTACACCCTGAGCGCAGTTAAAGGAGTCGGATCAATTGATATTACACAACCTCCTTTCAATTACTCTACATGTTGATATTTAATGTATGTGTATTAAGTATTCATATTGAATTGTATTCAAAAAAAGTATGGTAAAATTGTATTATTTAATTTACTGTATTTTATACAGTACCTTGTCTCTCTTGCGTTTGTCCTTGATGAGTTCAGCAAAGAGACTTGTGTCACTGATCTTTTCTTTGAAGTCTATCTTGCGCTGCAGAACAGCCGTTGGGGGACTTGGAGACTCGTGTTTACTCCTAAAAAACAAAAATATTAAATCTATGGCAAATGTACAAAAATGTTCCTATGGCAAACAATATGATAATAAAATATTGTGTACAACAACATGATTTATAATAAGAGCACCTAACTTAATATAAAAAGACGCTAAACCCTTCGTAGGCGTGTAATGTGAAAATATATCAAATCAATCCATTGTATTTTTATCATTTTAGTCGTGTTCAGGGGATACAAAGAAACCTAATACACAAATACAATTTTTTACATGCAAAATTCGTATTTCTGTATTACTTATGGAATGAGTATGGTTCGACTGAGGTTCCACCGCCGCACTTATGTATAAGGTAAACTAGTTCTTGTGTTTCGGTAGAAAGCTGAAGGCGACCATTTTTTGACCTTGGAAGTACCAACGCGTCTATAATTGACTTCACATAAGACCAGTGTTCTATAAAAAGTTGCTAAGTCTGTCATGCGCGACTGTGAGTCCACCTGATGTTCATTGATTATCTTTTTTATCAGATTGAAGAAGCAAACGAACACTCAGTTCACTTGATAAGTGGCCACTATCGCCCACGGACATCTGTAAGCTACTTATAGAACAGGATTGATACAAAAATATTAAACAAAAAAAAAACGATTAAAACGTGGATTATTACGTAAATTAATATAATAACCTGTGTTTCTCCCGCGTGGACTCGTGCCGCGAGCGGTGTCGCGGCGGCGACGACGAGCGTCGTTTACTGCGCGACGCCGACCGCCGACGCTTCAGCGAGCTGCGACTGTGAGACCTGTTCACAAATATAATGAAGATAATAACTTACTAAAGATATTCAATTTGCATAAATATAGGTACGAAGATCTTACATAATTACATATATAATATTAGAGATTGTGTTCGTGGAAAGAGAGCCTGCAACCTCACCCGTTGCAGGCTCTCTTTCATATGAGGAGACCATTCGTCCTCGGGAGTATCATCGCATCTGTGATTGACTTCGGATGGAACACCTGATCTTTATGAAGTTGCTTACGGATGTCCATGGACGGCAGTGACCACTTACCATCAGGTGGACTGCATGATCGTTTGCTACTTCAGTCTGATAAAAAAAAATGACATTCATAATGGGTTCTGTAACCACGTATTCTTTCTGAAAACTGAAAGGTTATTTATTTATTTTTTGTACGTTACGTTTGTATACCTGTGATGGACCCTCGTGTCCCGATGTCGCTCCCGTTCGCGACTGCGCCGCCGCCGGGGGCTCCTCCGCCGGTGTCCCCGCCGCGGACTGTACTCGCGGACACGGGACGGCTCGTGGATAGGCGAGTCTGCTTTCAAAAATTTACATTTAGTTTACTGATATTATAAATAAATGTTTGTGAGGATGTATGTTTGTTACTTTTTCACACAAAAATTACTGATTGGATTTGGAATTTTGAAATATGTGTTAAAACATATGTTACTTTTAATCTGGGTACCTAACCCAAGCGGGCGGAGCCGCAGGAAAAGCTAGTTCACACGAAGTAGGAATGGGGTCCAATTCCGATAAATATTTGGAACCCAACTAATAGTATGACATTGTCTGTTTATATAAGAAGGTTTTTTATATCTAAGTTTTTCGAAAAACTAATTGTCCTAGAAATTGTGTGGTTTTATCAAACAGTCCCCTCTTTCCAACATGTGTCAAAAACAAGGTAATGAAAAATGATTACTACCCAGCAGATTTTTTGTCTGTTGCTTACATAATATTATTCAACTTAATTTTATCTATAATTTCTTTAGCTACCACAATAGAGAATCGTTGTCGGTAAAAAAGTTGGGGGTCTCAACGAAATGAAGCTACTCTCGAAATATTAGCTTAATAGTAATAAGTATTAAAAAATGTACGGGGGATCCCGGAATAAAGAGTACGCCCATAAAATCACGAAATCGCGATTGAAGATAAGCCTCTGCAGACACCCATTCACCTCTTAATTGCGCCAGGCGCAGCTTTATATTATAGATCTATAAAAGCCGCGGGACTATTCACGCTATTCTATCTACCTGGAGGATGAAAATGACACTTCGGAGCTCACGGGCCACAAAAGATTTTTCCATATAATCATATTTATGAACAAAGGCGTCTTTCCGCCGGAAAGTCTTACCACTCGGGCACGAAACATTCGTAGCGCTGCGAGCGTCAGAGTTGAGCGAATTTTGGCAAGTTTTTCTGCAATTTAATGCGAAACTTTGTGGCCTTATACATTACATACTTAGATACAGAGCAGAGCAGAGCGATTGGCGCTTAAAGCGCAAGTTTCGTGGCCGTCTGGTTTCACAATTTTAAACAGAGTTTTATGATAATGTGTCACGGACAACATACCAGGCAATAACCAATAATTATTTTGAAAATCAGAGTATTTTAAAGTAAATAGGTATTGGCTATTCTCGTAATTAAACTTACCAGGCACCATTATAGGCGACTGTATCCTGCCATGCTGTTCGTGCCAGTAGTCCCGGCGGCTGCGCTCGTAGTCCTGCTCGGTGTCCGAATCTATGGTCACCGTCTCGTGGTACGGAGGTGCTGCAGGCGTGTGCGGCGTCATCGACTTCCGCCGTCTACTGCTGCAGCTGAACAACAAACATACTATAATGTGACTATGGTATTAAGGAAAAAAAGACAGACTACTATAAATAAACGTATTTAAATTTTCGATGTGATGTCAAAAGTTGATATTATCAATGACAAATAAAATGTTGCTAAAATTAAATTTAATATCGCGATAATAGAACTATCTTTCCCGGATTCAACCGAGAGAGGTCGCTGTAACCATTCAGGTGACTATATAAGTATTTAAAAGTCCCATCAAAATTGATCAATCCGGTGAGGAGAAGAATCACGAACTCATGCTGTTCGGAATTAAATACATAAAAACGGAAATGCGCAGTTTGGCTGTTATGATCGCCGCTGCATGACCCTACGTAAATCGTAAGTGTAGGAACTTTGACTAATAATAATAATTGAAGTGTCAGAATTTTACGTTAGTGTTAAACCTAATCTAACTGTAATTATAAAAAATATGAAACATCATTCTTATCGGCAATTTCAACTATATCTCTATCGGCGATACGTCTATAAATTCTGTATAAAGATTTACGGCTTTAAGGGTATTTTTCGTGGCACGCGAGTCCCATACGCACGGGTGTAAATTAACCCGTGCTATTCTCTTCGCGACCAAAGAGCATGTGGCACGTCACTAATAAGGCCACCAATAATTATTCCTCGGGAGTAGCAACGCATCTGATCGACTTCAGATAGAACCAATGTTCTATATGAATATGCTTAAATATGTCCATGAGCGGCAATAACCACTTACAGTCTGCTGCATGGTATGGTCGTAATGCTCGTATGGTACTTCAATCAGATAAAAGTGTCTGTGATACGATATGATTCAGGTCACGAGCGCGATGGGCCACAATCAGAACGTAAACCTGCACGGCAGGAAAAAAGCCATGGATGCACGCTTACTCAATTATAAAGCAAAATAATACATAACTTACAATACTATTGTCAATACTAAAAAGGACACTGGAGTCTTATAAACAAAAAAAACATTTTTGAAAACAAATGAAATCACTCACCACAAGTCAATACTGTAGGCATGGAACACAAAATGGCACGTTAATAAAATTACACAAGCATTATTTTGCAGTACATTGCATTGTAATTAGCAGTAGAGATGCCACGAATATTCAGCTAATATTAGCTATTCGACTGGTTCAACGATGAACATTTGATGCACGAATATTCAGAAAAACTATTCATGGCATCTCTAATTTTAAGCTTTAAAATAATTCATAATATAACACATGCAAGTATGTACATGAGAGAACAATCAATCAAACTATGTCCTTTATAAAAAGTAGACTATGTAACTTCATGAAAAATGGCCAGCTATTTCCAAAATTAAGGTACTACGTAACCATAATGATCTAAGCCTATGATAAAATTATTAGTCATTGGTTAATTAGAAGAATCTGCTAAAAAGATAGACATAAGATAGAAACTATTTACTAAGCATAATAGATGTATATAAAGCTTTTATCTAATCAGGCACTTCTTTGTTTATTATCTTCTCTGTTATAATGTTATAACTAAAATAATCATTGCAACATGTTTAAATCCTTTAGATACACATTTAATTATTTATTTATTATTTTTACCTTCTAACAAAATTAATTTTGTCAATTATGGCAAAAATCCTCAGGGTAAAACTGCTTGATTTGTATGCAAACTTTATTCCATTAATTGATACGATAAAAAAGTAAATTTATTCAATTTCAATGAGCCAGATTTGCTTTGCAGATAGATTATAATTAATATTAATAGAATTTTGAACACAAAATATTTATAGCTTTTAATTGCCATGTAAACTATCATATTACTAATATTTTGAGTAATTAAATTTAAATTTACATTTTCGAAATGTGTTTTAATTCAAAAAATAATAAAAGCAGGCAGACACAAATCACAATCTGATCTCATAGTGTATGTTGCAAAAGTATTACATTTATGTAAATATACTGCATATATATTTACTTCATAAAATTAAAGTTGTTAAGTATAACTAAAAACCACAAATAAATGCCAAATAACTATCTTCTTTGTATCCAAAAACCTGTACAAAGAAGATAGAAATATAAATATGAGGAGTGTGAGTAGTACGAGAGAATAAGTTATTAGGTGGGAAGTATGATAAATTTAGAATTAAATAAACAAAGATGCACATTTTACACATTATTAAACCCATTGAAAATTAATTAATGTCTGAATGTTCAACTGCTAAGATACCTGTTTATATGCAGCAATATTATAAGACTAATCACAGAAATATTAAATAGAAATAGAAATAGTAAATTTATAGTCATATAATTAAGTGGCAGAGATTTCCTCATCCTCGTTAAAATTTTATAATATTGAATTCACAACTACCTGTTACTATGCACCAATATAATTTCACTCAGAGAAACAAGATGTGACTACACACACATAATTAAAATTATTTATTAGATAACTTAATTTTAAGATCAATTTTATACTCACAAAATCCTATTTATCACTTTTCTTCCGGACATTACTAAGGAAATGGACTATGTAAGATGTTTATCTTAAAAGTGAACCAGCACAAAGGTTAGTGACCCTATGTAAAATAGTGACTATGAAATTCCTAACATGTTTATAGTTACTATGCAACTTAGTATTGATCAAATAGAAATATGATACTATTGTAAAATGTATGAACCCCATTTTATTATGTAAATAAGGAGGTTAAACTAACTGAAATAATAGAAACATTAAATAATAATTCTAAGTGAGAAAACTGATAAAGAAAATGGTCCATTGTTATTCAGTTTCTCAGTATTCATAACTAGTTCAAACCATATTACAAATTTAGCAACTTGTCCTTATAGCCGAAAAAATGCATAACTTCCGAATCACATGGACAAGTAATGTTGCATGAATTATTTGCTAATAGATTCATATTATGTATATAATTTATATTATAATATAATAACCAACATGCATTTACGAGTTCAACACAAATAAAGATAATGCTTTAGCACACACATGTATGATATAATTAAAAATATCTCACCTGATAATTGGAGATCGATGCGGAGAGTAAGGAGTTGCATTGTTGCGCAGTGGTGGTTCCCGATGGATGAGAGGCCTGTGCCGGAGTTCTAGGTCATGCCGCATCAGTGGAGGGGTAGAGGGAGAAACTGGCGAGCACGAGCCATTACGAAGAGGAGACGACACCTTCTCCCACTCACTAACAGGTACTTGAGCATATCTTTGTGGACTAGGCGGCCTGCCTGGTGTGCCCATCAGCATATTATCATCGGGTGACACACTCTCCAAGCTCGCAGACCTGGAATGGTGCTTTGTCTTCTTCTTTTTCTTCTTCTTGTCTTTCTTACGTTTATCTTTCTTCTTCTTGTAGTGTGAGTGCTCATCAAACTCTGGGTCCGGGTCGACATAGTCTAGCGGGCGCCTCTTCCTCGATGCTGCCGAAGAAGAATCACGGGTGAGAGCGTATTCCTCAACACTGCGACGGCGTGACGAGGTTGTGACTGATATCGTCTTATTGTCAAGGAAAGTCCGTATCGAATGGGACTTCCTGGTTCTGTCCAGGTCGTCTGCGATGTGTCTCCCGATGGAGCTCGCTTCGCTCTCGATCTCGCCAGCCTCCGGGGCCGACAGATCCTCGGAACTGACATCGGAATACTCCACTAGGGGTTTTGACGATTTAACTGTAGCGTAAGTCTGGTCTCGTGTACCGCCAGAGTGACTCCTGTATTTCTTGTGCGCGCGCTTCTTATGCTTCTCCTTGTGGTGTCTGCTGTGCCGCTTCTCATGCCGCTCCATGGTCGGTGGGGCGGAGCTCCCGCCCGGTTGCAACTCTTCACATTACATAAACTAGAACAAGAAACGACATGCGATCTGATCAGCTGAGCAATCTATATAGTGAACATTAAACCTAATTAAGAGTGTAAGAAGTCCATAAAAAAATTGTAAAAAAAATATACCGAAGTATTCACGTAATTACAATGGAAAAATAAGTAGTTAATGCCAAGGTAAATGTTCAATTAGCAAAATCTTAAATATTTTTTTTATTACTAGGTACTCGCAAATTTCCGTGTTCTATGGCAGCGCATAAAAACCGCAATGACACAATCATAGCTTATGATAAGCAAATGATACACAAATGAAAACAAAAATGACTTACCTTAACAATAAACGGACGTGCGTCTGTCGAAGGCTCGAAGATTTTTATTTTTGCGAAATACGTAAGTGGGTTAGATATGGTCTTTTCTTTTTATAGCTTTGATTGGCTTTCAGCCATTAATATATCATTATTCTAGTTCTTTATTGCTTTAGCAGTCTTATTTTGCTAATCATGATCATAAGTAGTGCATAATTCATGTAATTACATCGGATTCTTTTAATACGAATTCTAGACGACGATTTCTAGTCAGCCATTTGCTTTTTCATTTCATCATCTTTATTTTATAGAGCCGTAACATATCGATAAAGGAATATAGGTGATGTCACTGTTACTTGTCAACATTGTCAAGAACGTCAAAAATATCGATAGTCGACATCGTTTCATGAAAGTTATTTGAAGTTGTAATCGAGGAGAAAATCATTGTATTTTTATTAAACATACCTTAATAATCAAATATAGTTTTGTACTTAAACTATGTTAAATATTTAATAGTATTAGAAACATTTATAAATTAATACTAATTAATTCGTGATTTCAAATATCTTCCTAGAGTTAATACTTTTTCAATAAACACAATCCATCAGTACTGTAAAGTAATGTTTTGTATTATGATTAAATACTACCTTTATTATTTTAAAATACAATCGAAAATTTATTTATCGATAAAACAATAATAATGTTTTATAGTGCAACTTATTTTGCAATTGCCAACATAATATTCTTGGCGAAAAATTTAAATTACTTTATAGGATGTTACTATATGATATTCTTAATTATACTAAAGTTGTGTTTTCTTGAATTGAAAGAAACGAATGCCATATTGTTATTATTCTCCGTGAACCCACACTTATCATTAAAAAACATTTGATTTGTATTACTCTTTACAAATACGACACACAATTGCGTAATTTCCGGGTTTAGCTAACCGGAAATTCAATGTACCATTCTCCATCAATAAAAAAAAAAACAAGAAATAATAAAATCATGTAGTTTATTGTGTGATAATAATAATTGTCATTGCATTGAATTGGATTCGCCATCTTAAAAATACCAAGATATTAAATTAAAATACAATATTGCTAATATACAGGAATCCGCAAAGATAGTGGTTGAAAAAACAACATGGCCATTTTTTTATAATCTGTGTTTTGCGTGCGATTTGCTTTGCGTCCTTCGCAGTTAGGCATTTATTTTGCTAGTGCATTTATTAAAATAATCGAAGATCTTAGTCACGATAATAAATTAGTGACAAATGTGTTGTATCGCAAGTGTTGTGTTAGAACTGTACTGTTTAGGTTATAGCCGTTACCAAATCAGTCATAATGACCCTTGAGTTCACGGCTTCAATTGGTCGCGCAGTGGTCGAGTAAAGTCGCCCAAATATGAGATAGAAATTAAAAAAAAAAATGCTCGTTTGCGATCTTAATTTCTTCAATGTTGTTTTGCATGTGCTGATGTGATTAAAATATGGATTCTTCGTGAGTAATTACGGTTAAATGTGGGGTTCGGGAATGACTGATCGCGGCATGATAAAACTGTGACTTTATCGGAAATATGTAAATAAACATGAACGATATAGGAATCAAAATAGTGGATAGTCCAAAAGACCGGTTGGCGTCGCCGGTGGCGGAGGTGGGTTGTGACAATGAGGTGGATCCATTGTCCATTGATGATGTAGACGGTTCTATGAAGGATCCGTTGAACGTGGAAGTGAAAACGGAGGTGGAAGACACCGCGAACGTCGGGAACTGTGATGAAAATGCCAAAGATGAGAATGTAGAGACCCTGGAAAAGAAACTTGACGAGAGGCTGGAGGAGGAGCTGTTGAATGAGAAAGGTGATTTCATCATTATAGTGCTAATATTCATTTTTATTTCACTATAACAACTTATTATGTTCTAGTAATACGAAAAAAATTGGCTTTCAGATGACCTGTAACTTACAATGGGTGTTCAATAAAATGTTTTTTTTTTTTCAAATTAAAAAAATGATAGTGTTATAGATATAGTCATTCCTTACTTATTGCCTTAGGCCTGGTGAATAAATGCAAAAATATAAACACAATTTTATAAAAAAAATCTACACTAAAATGTCCTCTTGCCAGACAACTTGAAAGCTAAAATATTCAGGTTCATAAGCAGGAAATTTTTAAAAGTGGCTACTTATATATACAAACAAATAAACTGTGACCCTTGTGTGCCCACTTGTGGCAGGATAATGGAGAAACTATTGTATTTACTTAAGAAAATTTGAAAAAAAAAAGATTTTATACTACAAGCTAATAACAAAGTTGTAAACTTTGTTATAACTAGGTAAGATATAAATAGGTTTAAAACTTTTTTTAATTTCCCAAGGAAAGAGCTTATTAATATAAACTTTATATTGACTATTCTAAGTTATATATACATCATATATACATGAATAGTTAAATATATATCATCTTTAACATGCTACATTGAAATATGTTGACATAGTTATTATGATACACTGAAGGGTATAACATGTAATATAACCACTTCCACACATATTCACACAAATTTAGCTTGTTTTGAAGGGTTTGAAGGGTGAGAAACACTTGAAAATATGTAAGTGAGCTCAGGTATTGTTATTGTGTCTGAGCCTACTTAAAATATATCTATTTATATTGTACTAGCTGTGCCCCGCGGATTCACCCACGTAAGTTTCGACGTTGATATATAGCCTATAGCCTTCCTCGATAAATGGGCTATCTAACACCGATAGAATTTTTCAAATCAGACCATTAGTTCCTGAGATTAGCGCGTTCAAACAAACAAACTCTTCAGCTTTATAATATTAGTATAGATAGGTTAGGTTATACAAATTGTCAGTTACAGCATTTTTATTCCATATACCACACACCATGAATTTTAATTGAATTTGAATTTCTTGTAATTTATTACTATCATAATTGTTTATATGAAATAATATCATTGTTTAGTCATATCGTCGTTTTAGTTCTATCACACACTTAATAAGTAATTATTAATAATATTATAAAATTAAATAAAAACAGTACTTCTGATGTGATATATTTATAACAAAAATCACTCAAATGTATAATAGATCCAGAACACATTTGAAATTTTTGACTAACATCATAGTGTACTTGCAGACGAGCCAAAAGAGGATGAACAACCAAGTAAGGTAGTTGAAGCAAACGTGGAAGCTTTGGATCTCCCAGAAACTGAATATAAATCTTCTCCAGAAGAGGTAGAAAAAGTCCAAATCACTGAGAGGAACCCATCCCCGATCGAGGTGAAAAGAAGTTCCCCCATGAGAAACGGGAAGTCTAAAGAAACCAGTCCGGTAAAAGAAGTTCCTTTGTTTCCTGTGATTGAAGTGAAAGCATCTGGTAGCCGAGACCCTGAGCCGGATATTGACATGACCCCAGTACCCAGAACAGAGCCAAAGATTGATAAACCAGAGGCAAAACCAATCGTGCATCCATATAATGGTGATGTTCCCAAGGTATTTTAGGAGTAATATTTTTTTATGTTGATCCCCAAAACCTATGAATTTGGATGTTAAGGAAACACTTTTTTGTAAGACTGCATTGATTACTGATTGTATGTCAGTTGGTCAAATGAAAATTGACTCATCAATTGTTGCTCAATTGTTGCTTGTTTGCATTCTTTTTTTGGTTATTACAACATAATATTGTTATATTTGAGATACATATGTATATGCAAACATATGGTTTGGGTTTAAACTTAGCTGACAATACAGTTAATATTAATTAACTCTTTGGTGTTCTAGGAGGAACAAGGAGGAACAAGAAGACGGGCGAGTGAAGACATTGATACAGACTCCCCTCTGAAGAGGCTCTGTCAGGAAGTGGAGAGGGCGTTCCCACAGCATGACATTATGATAAATGACTACATACAGACTGCTACGAAAAATAATATCGAAGAAATTCAAAGGCATACGGAGCAACTGCTGTCCGAAATACAAACGTTGCGTGAGTTAGCTCAGAAGAAGGAGCACGAGTGGAACAATATACTGCACTTGAAGAAGGTTAAAGAAGAAATCCTGCTGAGGTTACTGAGGCGAAAGCAGGTGCTGTCGTTCGAGAAGTCGGCAGATGTGAATGGTGCGGAAAAAACCGATCCCTTCGACTACTTGAACCAAGCGAAAAATCTCGCGATAGATAAAAGTGACGAGATTTCTGGATTGTCGTTAAAACAGCCGTGCTCAACGATGATGAACCCGATGATGCAGCCGCCGGTGATGCCGGTGGTCACCGGGCCTTATAACCCGATGGTGGGTCTACCACCTCCGTACGATAAGGCGGCGCATATGCAGCCATTACCCAAACCGATGTTTCCGCAGCCGATGTTAATGCCGGGTCCTCTGCCAGGGTTCCCTAGAGACATGAACGGCATCCCGACGAGTTTTGGCATGCCGATGGGTCGGCAAGGCCCAACGAAGGACGTGAAGTCGATAATAGCTGATTACAGGCAACGGAATCCGGAGATCACTCCGCGGCGCGGGAGACGCATGAGGTCTATCGTGAATCCTAACATGTTAAACACCCCGAGACCCATAGCGCCGAAAATGGACGGCATGAACAATTTGAATAACCTTAACATGCTCTTCAACAATTTGGATATGGTGAGCATTTCATCTTTCTTTTTCGTTTTTCTTTGACTAAATCATTTATGATACATTTTATTGCAGTCTTACTTTTACACACTTTTATAGCTTTTTTTCACATATTTAAATTCCACAGCGACTGGAATCGTTAGTTATATGATTTTGTTTGTTATTGGGTCACCATTTAACACATTTGATTACGACAATTAAACCCTACTTTATTATGACCTGTACCTCATCATTTTAGTATGATTTGAGAAGATCTCTGCATGTGCTCCACAATGGAGGCAATGTAAAAGGGGGTAAAAAGAAGGGCGAAGTTGCAATTATAACGTAGTTTTGAGGCGGTAAAACTCTTTGTGTTTCGACTCCGGAAGCACCACTGTCACACTTATTTCTGCCTTATAAAAGCAGTGTTAGATGCTGTTGTGTTCTGGTCTGAAAGGTGTGGTAAGGGAGACAATACTTATCCGAGGCATTCAACTCAATACTCAAGGGTAGCAACGCATCTGTGACTAACCTCAGATGAGACTCATAACCTAGGGTTGATAACAGATGTCTGTGAGCAGCATGGCCACTTGCATTAGGTGATTTGCATGCTCGTTTTGCCGAGAGTATTGCTAGCTTTAAAAATATCAATCTTTTAAAAGGTGAAGGTAATAGAAGTAGTCTTCAATAAGTATACCATTAGGCGCAATTCATAAAAGCTTTAATGTGGTGAATGAAGTGTTTTATCAAAGGTTACCAGCCTAATAGGTATAACTAAAGAGCGTGTTATTTTATGAATAGGGTCGTCAGTTCGTCTTGTATGTATTTATGTGAAATATTGATACAAATATATTGTAATTATAAAGATATAGTCATGTATTATGCAAAAAAATACAAAATTAAGAATGTATCGCCATCGAAAATGAACCACAAACCAATTTTTTTAATAGTACTTTTTTGATTTTAAGGAACATAAGGATGCAACCATTTTTTAAATAATTTCAATTTATATCAGAAACGATTGTGCACTAAGTAAAAATACAACGCCATGGAAGTGAACGCCTTTTCGGCTTTTTTTTGTACGTTATCTTTAATACAAAGAAAACGTCGTGTGGAAATCAACTGTGTTATTGTTCCTGTAATGAAAGCACACTTGAAGCCCAGTTGATATTGTGAACATTTCAGTTTATGGAAGTCCGCAATCCCATATAGCACCGTATTCCTATTTGAAATAGAAATAATGTACGTGTTCCTACTTTTTAATGCGATAAAACTATGAAATAGATTTTTTCGTACATATTGTATATATTCGGGGACGTCTTACACTCTGGTCTCTCATATGCTACGGCTGTGTCAACATAAGGGCGGTTGGGCAAGGATGTTCGGGCCTCGAGGGGTACTCTCTTTACCCGGGCAATTCTCTAGGAGATCGAATACCTCCCGGATCCTTAACATTTATACATAATAATACAATGTTATTAAAAACA
>MOOZ01000705.1:351807-362527 GCA_002930495.1 Cecropterus lyciades | reverse complement strand
AGTTGTGGGAGGGGACACGCATTCCTTTGACCGGCAAACTTAGCGCGGTCGGGTATATTTTTACAAAGAAAGATAGTTTGGTGCGCTGAGAATAAGTAATAAAAGACATTTCTATAGTATTTAAATTTTTGGTCGTTAGAAATCGCACCAAACCGAAATACCGAATTTAATTGGGGTTAAAAGGATTGGGAATTTATTTACAGTCCGTATCTTGAAGTAAAATTAAGTCTAAATGTGTAAAATGCGTCTATCTATCAAAACTTATTTCAATCGCATGTTATGTTACATCTTTGTAAACGCAGATAAAACCAAGGACGGCATAGTTCGTTGTTTCGTACCCATAATTACCTCCAGATCAAACACAATATTGATAAAGCACGCTTCCGAGCCACGTTATTACAACGACTAACAAGATATTATCTACATAATAACGTGCCGATAATGAAACTCAACCTTAATGAGACCTATCCAATATAGAAGCGAGCTCACGTCTATACATTTCTATAGACTAGTTAGGCATGGTCTGTAGCAGGAGTAATCAACTTGACTGTACTCGAGATTTTCTATTTACTGATTAGACTGTGCGATCTACAAATAGCATAATCAATATACTTTTGAGGGCGTGCGATCTACCCATTACATAACACATGTTGAGAGGAAATTTTGATCGCTATCCTCGTAGTATCCTCGTATTTTTAAGTATAACGTTGTGATTTGAAACTCGATGAAACGAAAATGCGTTACGAAAACTGTTGTCAGCGCTACAAATAGATGACGCTGTACCCTTTTCTGAATTATATGAGCTCAAGATTGGGAGAAGACATGCGAAATAAGATGTCCGAATATGTGATGCAGAGATTACTTAATCGATTTTTGAAAACGCATAAGTCTTAATACCATAAGGGTATTAAGCTCAGAAATATTTTACTATTATTATTAATTTTACTTTTATCATGAGTGAATGGCACACATACGTTTTTTTAATTTGTATATCTAGTTACTGTCGACATAAACAAAAGGTAATCAAAAAGTTTATACACTTTAGAACGAGTTTCTAGTACAACAATTAGTACAGCTTATTTTGCCTCAGCAAGACATGTCGGTTGCGGTCCCGGCACGCTACACCTCTTCATCATAACGTATTTTTTTCATTATCACTGCACTAATAGCCGCGACCAGTTGGCGACCCCTGCATAGTTAGATTTCGAATAGTTTCAATATAAAATAGACAACACTAACATTTGCCGCGTCATTCATTCACCAAACTAATTTCGGCACGGCGCACAAAAATGACTGAGATGTAAAAATCAGAAAAAGCTACAATTTTTTGCTAACCTAACCCAACTTAAGCTTCTCAACTGAGACGACGATACCGGCACTAAAAAAAAATTAAGA
This sequence comes from Cecropterus lyciades, assembly GCA_002930495.1. NCBI lineage: Eukaryota > Metazoa > Arthropoda > Insecta > Lepidoptera > Hesperiidae > Cecropterus > Cecropterus lyciades. The sequence goes on along the minus strand of MOOZ01000705.1, from coordinate 361,132 downwards.
TCAGGTAAAACTTGCATATTATATGTAATTAATTTTTACATTTATTAAGATTAAAATTATTACAGATTTTCCTTTACATTTTAACTGTAATACTACTGAGAACCCGGTAGCCTGACCATACAGTTCCAGCCGCTCAGAATATTATTTATTTTATAACTACTATATATTTAATTTAATAAATTTACCGTAATAAAATACATAAATACAGAGGTATTATGACATTATATAACAGATAACGCTAATTCCGACTTCATCGTATGATAACATTAGATGAACGAACGATAATATGTGTAGGAGTTTGATAAAAATGCAATATTTTAATGTCAAGTATGTTTAACTACTCAATCTCGATGAAAAGTGATGATATAATCACTGTTTACATCTACACTGATCACATAACTGCCGTTATTTAAGATTAATGATTTAATATTGTTAATAATGTAAGCATTTTTCAAGTTCAGTGACCACTGGCATCCATGGCCATCATACCGTAATATTTTTTAAAGAAATATAAGAAGCAGAAGAGTATGCCTTCTGATTAATGATAATGATTGACATCTGTAATTTACTCTAAATATGATTGAAGTTCGATCGATTTACCTCTTAGATCTTTAGCAAAGCGAGATCTCCCGCCAGCTAGGTCATGCTTAGAGAGTAGCCGTGCTCCGATACATTCGGAGATTTATACAGGTATTGAGTATGTGTGATGATGTATGACATATGTGTTGAGAAAACTTCGATAGCGTGATTCAGAATACCAATGAGGCCATCTCTTTATGAGATACTGGAAATCGCCACAGGATTAAGTTTGTTGTATCTTAGTGTTTTACAAGGTGGTACAAGTGGACACGCAAGGGGTTCCGGGTTCGATCCCCGGCCGACAGACATCTGAATGAGGAATTTAGATTCTGTTCTGGGTCTGGATGTTTGTGTATTCGTCTTTGTGTGTCCATGGTACCCATGACACAGGAGAAAATGCTAGTGTGAGTGTCGAAAGCGTTTAAATCCATTCTCAAATAGAACAGTCCTACTTCACGTCGATCTCAGATCATTGGGAACTGCTTCAGAAACTTATTAAAATATTTTATACGGCGGTGACTGGTGGTACATGGCGGTGGACAAAATCTTGATTTCAGTGCGGAAGCACGACACTCGCACCTATTTATTTATGTTATACATTTATATACTCTTTGATGATTAAAACAAAAGGCAGTGTATTATGAGTACTTCTACCTGCTATGTTTTTATTTTCAACAACGGACTGGTCACCACAAACGGGTTTCTAAAATGACTTCACGCGAGGGAATTGGGCACGGCGGGGGTCCGTACCCTTTCTCATTAATACGACTTATGGAAAAATTTAGTTATAAATAACACTAACATTTACTGGAAAATAAAACCTTAATCTTCTTTTATGGACTGGAATTGCCAATCTTCGACTGTCACGTGACATTGTTAAGGGGTAACAGAACGGCCGGGAGGTGTAATATAATAATAGAGCAAGGAAAATATATGGGGGAAACATTTCTCCAACAAAATTTAGGCACACCTATTTTGTGAGCGAGTTCTACCAGAACCAGTGTACTTCGACCGTGGAGGTACCACCACGCCTATTTCTAGCGTGAGGCAGTTCTTGTGTTTCGGTGGAAGCGTGTGGATGTCGGCTCATTTATATATGAGGCGACCATCTCAGTCCTCGGGCAACTTTATATAGAACCTCTGTTCTATATAAAGTTGCCATAGACATACGTATTCTATGGCAGCAATGGCCATTAGGTTGATTGCATGCTCGTTTGCTACTTCTATCTGATAAAAAAATACCTGATTTTATTTTCGTTAGCTTTAAAATCAACTATGCTTAAATATGAATTTATATTCATATTTCAAATGCTATGCTTAAATATGAATTTATATTCACAACTTAGCTTAAATATGAATTTATATTCATATTTATGATTAATATAATTTTCCTGTCCGGTTCTTAAGTAATAAAATTATTATACTGCGCCAACGGGGAAAATCTACGTATTGAAGTCCCTAACAGATAAAGTAGAAGATATTAAACATTCATTTTTTTATTTTGCTTATAATCAAATTTATATTTCTTGATTATCAGATTATTTTTCGTACTCCGCTCCTTATTTTAATGGTCTTATTTTCATATTATGTTCATTTTACAAAATAACATAAATGTTATCTCAATAGGTACATGAATTTAAAAAGTACCATTTCATTTACGTGTTCTAAATAGGTTTCTATTTTTTATTAGTCGATTTTGCACCTAACCTTCAATTATGAGAATAACGTTCAATAATTAACAAAAAAAAAATCGATTGTCTTCACTCGTACTATGAGTATTATCACACTTTTTAACCGCACATTCAAACTGTGGAATCTCAAACAAAAGCAACACTTTCTCACTGAAATAACAGATTCAATAGCTGTATAATGTTTTTGATCGACTATTAAAGCGCGCCAATCTATGCACAGCTATTGTTTTCTACGAACTAAATTTACGCGCCATTTTTCGCTATTATGCTACTGTATTACATACACGATATTAAAGCATATTTTCGTTTGGTTCGAATGACAATTTAAATTGGTCGCTTTGCATAGCAACAGATGATAAAGCAACGGCCAAGTAGCGTTTCTTGTATGAATATTCAGCCGTATGTTGTCTGCAAATTTCTATCGAGAATGTACCGCGCTACTTATTAATAGTTCTAATGGGTGTGTTGACCTTTTGAAAATATTTTGTCGCATCGCTTGTTCTATTTGAGTTCACCTTACACAAGGATATCGAATCTAATCAGTGTCAAAGAATTTGTGTGCTAATTTTACATCGGAGCCGTACCTATAATATTTCATTCGTAAATATGTAATTTTAAATCGTTGATTTGTTTGATAATAACTTAGAAAGGCTAAGTTGGCATATCGTCATATTTAGCTGCATTAAATTGTTTTCATTGAATAGCATGTAAATCACCTATTTAACATTTGGTATGGTGAAAGATGCCAAGTCAAATATTGAGGAAAAAAACAAAAAAGTTCATTTTATAAAATAATTTAGAAAATTTAAGATACCTCGCCATATTAAAGTGTTTCGGGACGCTGAGCATTGAAAACAACAGTCTTAATTATGTATACAACTGAGTATTTACAACTGAGTATGTGATGGCTCATTGGCTGCTATATCGGAAATCCACTTCGTGGTCTAGGTTCGATACCCAAATAAATATAATGTCATTTGACGGTGTCGGAAAACGCCGTGAGATAGCGCATGTTAGAGAGTAAACCTAACCTTCTTGGACTCAACTGTAAAGTAAGTCTATCAACTAACACTTTGTCAGTCTACTATAGGTATATTTTTTATGATAAAATTTCAGAATTCGATATAGAAATAATTGAATATGGCAGAACTCTTCTTGGCTCAATTGGCATTACCCATGCACCTGTGTTTTGTCCTCGAGGGCGAAACCTTCAAAAGGTACTCGACGCCGTGTGAACGACGCCGGGTTAATAGGGATTTTTACCGCACTGATACCTCCCCGGTGGCCGTCCTCAGCGCTGTGTGGAGGACTCCGGGATCTCCAACGGAACGCAACCGGAGTCCTCCAAACGCGTTTACTTCTGGCTCTTTTTCGTCAGTGAGCATTTATTAGCGTTCACGGTATCTTCTGGTGTTTAAGACGGCATGCGACCACACAATGCAATCACGGGGTCACTTGGCCGGACAGTTCGACTCTAGCTAGCTCTAGACTCTAGCCGCCCGCAACCCCGAAAGCCCGCTTTTAGGCGCCTCTTACGACAAGCAGGGAATACCGTAGCTCATTCTGTTACTACAATCATCCCCTACACCTACTTACGCCTTACGTAACAATGTCATCATTGGGGTTTTGGTTTAAATTTAGGACAGAGTAACGTCGTAGAAAAAAAAACGTAACGAGTTGTACTTCAACTCGCTCAGATATTATCTTCAAACTCCATTGGGGGTTGAGTAGGTACAGATCTATGTTTGGTAATAGCCAGTGCCCTTTTTACGAGATTATTAATTAAGTATGGCCGAAAAAGAAAACAATGATTGTTTTGAGGGAACGTAACAAATACACACTAAGAACACAGTTACACAGATACTTCCCATCATGTCGACTGAATATTTGTTTGATGCTTTAATTCATAGAAACAAGTATTATACTTAATCTTCTTTATTTACATTAAGCCTAAAAAATGTGGTCTCAGAAATATCTCGAGTGTCATAAAAAAGGAGTACATTTTAAATGTAGAGTGTATAAATCAGATGACGCTTCAGAAGTCGATTCTTTAACAAACAACCAGGGATGTTCTGGCGCATGACGCTCAGAACCTGAACCGAAACGATCCGACATATACAAAAATAAAATATAGTCTCTGTGTAATTGTACTAAAAGTAGAAAAAGAAAAAAGTACGAGGCTAACGGTCTGTACGGATTGGTTTAAGAAACAAAGCTTTCCATTTTCTGCTTACCTATACCAAGTAATATTATAAGTTACCTACTTTTAAATCTAAAATATTTGGCATCCTCAAATATAATACAGCAAAATCCTACAATGGTTATGAATGTAGCCGCAAAGTGTAATTCATAATTGGCATAAATAATGAAAAATATGATAGAAGAAGAATATTAGGAACAAAAAAATATATATCGTTTATTTATTGTAAACCTACAGAGATGAACAAAATAAATCGTCTCAAAAGGAATAATGAGAAATAAATTTAAGCAAGATAAAACATATAACAATCGACGTGCACGTTCAAATACATACGTTCAAATAAATACGCTCAGTTACCGTAATATTGATTATCCGAAATAAATACATCCAAAACGATCACTGAATTTAATGTAAACAATACATATATTTGACGACTGTGTGAGAATTTTTATTTCGATCCCAACGCGAGATCCGCATTCGAGATTCACATTCTCAACAACACTAAAAAACGTAAACAAGAAGGTGATCGACTCCATTCCCAAACGACGTAAACGTGTTAACTTATATTTACGGAAGTCGATGTCGCTTTTGATGAATAAAAATTCTACTCATTTCACTTTTGTTTACGACGTGCTTGTGTATTTCTTTATCTTTATACGCTAATCTGGAAGACGAGTGAAAGGGTTTTAAATGACATTTTACTTAAAGATGGAGACTTTTCGTTTGATATCTTCATTATCTGTGATAGGATGTCCGTAAAATTGTTTTCAAAGGTAATCGTGGGAGTCCACGCGAAATATTTCTCTTAAGAATTGTATAAATGTACGTAAAAATTTTAAATACGATTCCGTCAGTCGTGAACTCGTCACTGGAAACACATACCAAACAATACATTGTCTATCAACAATACACATTTTCAATAATTAATTATTATTAACTCAAATAATTCATATTGAAATTATATAAATTCAATAGGTAATTGAAAATATGTTCCTTTAAAAGAAAAACTTGGAAGAATAAAGGCTTTTATGGATTCTATTTTAAATAATATAATCTTCTTAGGGATTTTTTAAATATCACAGTTTCCTACTAACCACAATAAATTTATTGAATAGACTCGTCCAACAATAAGTCAGGCAAAAATCTCGATCACTTGTTAATTTTTAAAATAAAAACTATTCCAAGATGTTTACGGAAGTGACAATGCCTACTTGTGGTATTTATATTATATCTGTTTTTATTTATAGTACACGCTTTAAAAAAAACCCAAGGTTTATGAATACTTTAGACTAGAAAAAAGCGAACACGCCTTAAGAAACATTGCATTGAAGTACAACTAAGCTTCATGATCGATTATGTGATTTTTTTTTATATTACGGAAATTAGCAAACGAGCATGCAGTCCACCTGATGATAAGTGGCTACTGCCGCCCATTACGTCTGTAATCAGCTCCACATATCACAGATTCTACCAGAAGCCAATTACAGACGTGTTGCCACTCATTAGGACTAAGATGTGTAAGAGTTCGTTTTTAAGTGGCAACTGGCAACCACACCCTTCCAACGAAATGCATGCACTGTTTGACACTATAATTAGATGCAAATGTGATTTAAATTATTAATCAGCCTTTTCTGGTCCACTACTGGATATATCCAGCGAAGGGAGGATTTTTCCAATTGGTTTTTGCGTAACAACAGAGGGGTTAATGGTACAGTGAAACCTTCTTATCAACGGTTTCCGCATTCGCGTTAGCAGTATTCGCAAGTAAAAAAAATATATATTTTTTTATAATATGGGAGTAGCAACCGAGCATGCAGTCCACCTGATGCTAAGTGGCTACTGCCGCCCATGGACATCTGTAATCAACCCTAGGTATGATCAAAGTCTTACCTAAGGTTAGCCACAGATGTGTTGCTACCACTGAGGACTAAGGTGGAATGCCTCGGAAAAGTATGTCTCCCTTGCCACACCCTTCAGACCAGAACACAACAGCGCATAACACTGCTGTTATGAGGCAGAAATAGATGTTGCTGCTGATGCTGATGTGAATGGTGCTCATTCAGAAAATTGTGTATGTGTGCAATTCACAGTGCAGAAGTGAAACTTCTGCAAAGGAAAAGTATGTCTCCCTTACCACACCAGAACACAGCAGCGCATAACACTGCTGTTATTAGGCAGAAATAAGAGTGGCGGTGGTGCTTCCGGAGTCGAACCACAAAGAATTCTACACCTTCGAATTGTGACCATTTTCTTGTATTCGCGGACAAAATTTCCCTCTTTGCAGAGGTAATAGGTACAAGTAAACAGATTCCGCCTCCTGTTATTGCGTCAGCTGTTTTTGAGTACTGCATTCGCAGTTACTTGCATTTGGGCGGGACATAACTCTCGCGAATAAGGAGATTTTACTTTATGCAGGCAGATTGCTGTTAATTAAGATTTTGTCCATTAGTCAACACCACATAATTTGAATAAACTCACCTGTAAGTGTACACATTCGTCTGCTATTGATGTCCTGCATCACCTGCCTCATCAGGCCACTCAAGGCCTTGGCGTCACCTGATAGCGACTGCTTTGATAACCATTCTGTCTCTAGTTCCATTGATAGCTGAAACAAAATATAGATTATTATATTGTGTTTTGTTATTAAATTTAAATTTTTATGTTAATTTGCATTTATAAAAAGAGACAGCAACAAAAAAGGTTATTAAATTAGTTTATCATAGTTATATCCTAGAGACAGTAATTTGTATGCAGCTTTTTATATTCAATTTGAAACACTGTTTTTTATATATTTTTTTTTTGTCCATATAATATTAATAATATTTTTTTATTAATCTTGCAGTCATTTTTAAGTTAATAAAATAAATCAAAAGTTATTAAAATTTATAATATCTACAAAAACATAAATTATGTTCTTTAAATCATGCCAATTTTAAATTTGTCGTATTTTTATTATACACACTAATTTAATAAGCATTATTTACCAACATGAGTCCAATGATCATTTCTTACAATAATCATTTTTTGGTTAATTAAATATATTCCAAATACTCAACGTTTAGAATCCTTTAGAATCCTCAATCATAGAATCATAATAATATTTAAAATATGAACCTCACCAAATATTCTGTCAGTTTCTTGACCAATGGCTCCAGATGCACAGTTCTTGCCCAGGCATCGCACACAAAGCACAGGTTGAAGTAGTATGCGTTCCGGGCATACTTCTTATTGTCTATCCTCACTGGAAAGCCCAGAATCTTAGAGCCCAGTAGTGTACTGCAAGAGGAACAGTTGTAAAAATTAAACTTGAAGTATGATTGTCAAACAAACAAGTGTATATTTTATTTTATTGTTTGTTTGTATTTTATTGTTATTGTATGCAAGTAGCAAATGACCATGCAGCCCATCTGATGGTAAGTGGCTATTGCCGCCCATGGACATCCGTAATCAACCCTAGATAATATCAAAGTCTCACCTAAGATTAGCCACAGATGTGTTGCTACCCCTGAGGACTAAGGTGGAATGCCTCGGAAAAGTATGTCTCCCTTACAGCACCATTCAGAAAATTGTGTATGTGTGCAATTCACACACACTAGAAGTGAAACTTCTGCAAAGTAGCCTACGAGAGATCGAGATGGATATAGGATATTAGGAGTAATAGTATAAACGTAAGATTTTTATATTTTTTAAAAAGCTTACATATTATTTTGTGATATAATGTTAAATATTATATTGCAAATATACTGTGTAATGTATTTTATGTCATTCTCTCGTCTACTTAATCCTTTACATTTATGTATTTTTTCTTCATTGTGACAAATTTTCGTTTTATTGAGTTAACTAGCTGCGCCCCACAGTTTCACCCGCGTATTAGTTACTACAAAGAAAACTAATTTATGTATTTATATGGATGAGAATTAATATTATATTTATAAAAACAACTTGGCAAATAATGCATTATTTTGGAAGAAATTTGGTTACCATATAAAAGGGTACAGTGAGTTTACCTGAAAAGATAGACATATGCTGTCGCTGACTTTTTTTTAGAACTTTAAGGGGGATCAATTCTGTCATACATAATTTTTACGAAACTTTAACCGTTTACGCAGCGCATGCAGCGGAAGCTCTCATTCGAAAATAAATACCCCGATTTTGAAACATTCTTCATTGGTGCTCCGCTCCTGCTGGTCTTAGCGTGATGATATATAGCCTATAGCCTTCCTCCATAAATGGGCTATCTAACACCCAAAGAATTTTTCAAATCGGACCAGTAGTTCCTGAGATTAGCACGTTCAAACAAACAAACAAACTCTTCAGCTTTATAATATTAGTATAGATAATTACAATGATTCTAATGAATATTCTCTTCAATATGCATGTATATGTAACTGTAATGGCTTGTTTTGTGATTAAATTATTTTTAAGTTTAACATAGAAAAAAAGGATTTAATGGAATAACTAAACATAAAAAAGACAACATTTAATATATATATATATATATACATATATATTTACATAAATTATAATTTTAATGAAAATACTAATATTTAGTGTTTTATTATTATAAGATATGTTTATTATGTATGTATTCATAATTCTAAATGATAATATAAGATATAACATTATAAAATATTTAATATCTCGCTTGTAATTATGAAATAATAAGTTTACAACAATCACGATTAGATGTTTGTTTTTCATTATTGAACAGTAATGTTACTGGTAATTTAAATAAATTAATGTGGTATGTTGAATTAAAAAGAACAAACAACTTTATTACAATACTAGCTGAGCCCGCGGTTTCACCCGCGTTTAAAAGAAATGTAACGTAACATACATTAACCAAAATTTTATA
>MOOZ01000705.1:334514-351492 GCA_002930495.1 Cecropterus lyciades | reverse complement strand
ACACTGAAAGATTTTTTCAAATCGGACCAGTAGTTCCTGAGATTAGCGCGTTCAAACAAACAAACAAACTCTTCAGCTTTATAATATTAGTATAGATAATTACAATGATTCTAATGAAATTTCTCTTCAATATGCATGTATATGTAATTCTAATGGCTTGTTTTGTGATTAAATTATTTTTAAGTTTAACAAAGAAAAAAAGGATTTAATGGAATAACTAAACATAAAAAAGACAACATTTAATATATATATATATATTTACATAAATTATAATTTTAATGAAAATACTAATATTTAGTGGTTTATTATTATGTATGTATTCATAATTCTAAATGATAACATAAGATATAATATTATAAAATATTTCATATCTCGCTTGTAATTATGAAATAATAAGTTTACAACAATCACGATTAGATGTTTGTTTTTCATTATTGAACAGTAATGTTACTGGTAATTTAAATAAATTAATGTGGTATGTTGAATTAAAAAGAACAAACAACTTTATTACAATATTATGTTAATTTATTGAGATGTTTACTATTTGAAATCGTAAACAAGATAAGTCATAATCACGCAACACATTTTTGTGTTCAAATATTCCAACGCATACCATTATGACACCTATACAAATATAGAATACTGCTTGAAATCGCGTAAAAAATACTTCGACAGATCTTATTGGATGTTACAAAAATTTTTAGTGTTTGTCAACAATATAGTGGAAAATATGAGTACTTACACTGTTAGAGTGCATCTTTGTAACTGAACTTTGGGAATGATGTAGTGGCTGACCGTATCGAATATTTCTTTTGAAATATAATTTTCCGGCACTTGGCAAGTTATTCTCGGGCCGGCCGTAGGGTGAAACTCACACAGAAATATGCACCGGATCGGCCCTTCCTGCCCACAGCCTTCGTAGTACTTTGTATTCCCATCCATCTTAATACAACTTAGTTTTACCAACTTCACAAAACTGCACTAACACAATTTAATTAACAAAACATGATTGGAATCATGTAATCACAGAATAATTTTAAAATATCAGCAATCCAGTTTTACTATCGCGGTCATAATATCGTAGTTAACTTTATAATACACATAAACGCACCATCTCCGACCGATGAACGCGAAAGACTAACACTACACTAACACTCACTTGATAGTTGATTGACATTTGAGAATATTGACATAACACAACAGCAACTGACATTCGTTATCAAAACCACAACTTTTGGATAAGTGATCTTTTTTATTGGAGTTAAATTCTCTTCGTTCTACACAACCTTGGAAAAATACAGTGACTTTGTCTGTTTTGTTCCAACTTATATAAAAATATGGACATGTTAAACAATCAAATGGATAATAAACACCTCTTACCTAAAAATTTAGTTTAAATATGAGTATTTATTCTGTGTTATCAATACGAGATGAGTTATTATTATGTATTTTATTAAGTCCTTCACTCGTATTATATTAGAAAATTTTGTGTAATAAGAGTAAAGATTGAATTTCTTGGCATTAATTGTAAACTATAATACATATAAACTATAAATTTCTAAACGAAAGACTGTTTGATAACAGCTATCAGTGAAGTCACTGTCAATGTCAACCAACAAGTTTAAAAACAAGCAGCTGATAATTTTGTTATATTTTTGTTTTGAATTTTCGTTTCAAGATGGATATACCTAAATGTAAACTTTTAATAGCCGCTACAGGTAGTGTGGCCAGTATAAAACTACCTCTGTTAATAAAATCTTTACTGGACTCAGAAACATCTCAACAAGGTTATGTGTTAGAGGTTATTAATTTTTTTTAAAGTTGAAACCTTTTGATTCGACTTCGGAGGCATCCCCGCAGACCTTACGTCAAATAATAACAGTTTGAATCGAAGCTGTGTTCTGAATTGTAAGGTGTTGTAAGAGAAACAATTACAGGAGGCATCATAGCTTAGACCTCAGGAGCATACCTATTATTTAAAAAAGTCGTAAAATAAATAGTATGTAATGAATATGCACATTGTTTTTTTAGTTTGCCTATATACTTTAATTAGACATTAGAACTGTTAGAATCTAGTACCAATAAAAACAGAAAATAGGCTTTGACTTAAAATTACAATATTTAGGTGCTGAATTAGAACCTAACTTTTATTTTACACAATACCCAAAAAGTGTTAATATAATAAAAACTAAACCTTTGCTTGGTTCCCCAGATCATATCTGTAATAGTCACTGACCGAGCAAAACATTTTTTCCTTGAATCTGATCTGCCAGAAAACATAACCATTGTGGATGATGAGAGTGAATGGAACAGTTGGAATAAAAGAGGTGATCCTGTGCTGCACATTGAGCTTGGCAAGCAGGCTGATATGATGGTCATAGCTCCACTTGATGCAAACACACTGGCCAAGATGGCTCAGGTACCTATTAACACTACATAGGCTTTTCCTTGCACAAACAACTAACTCTATAACTAAAAGTAGGCACATGAGATAAAATTATGAAAAAGGAATTATGAAATTAAATATCACTATATGGGCTCTTCATTGCATGAATTGACTTACTCTATAACTAAAAGCAAAGACGTGATGAAATAATATGCTTTATCAAATGAAATAAATATTTTTATATTCCCTTTATGATATAAATTCAAAGTATATTGTATTGATAAATTAATATTAAGTTATTATTTTGGCTATTGGAACTCCCCTTATTAAATAATTTGTGGTTTGTGTTAAAAATTTCCAATGCTATGCTGTGTTATCAACTGCAGTTGACACCCTCTTCTGGCTTAAATCAGTCACAAAATAGAATGGATAGCACTGAATTCTACACTAAAATTAAAATTAACAGAAGTACTTATTGAAATTAAAATGTAATACATATATTTTCTTCAGGGTATCTGTGATAATCTTCTCACATGTACAACAAGAGCATGGGACTTTACCAAACCTCTGCTTTTCTGTCCTGCAATGAATACTCGGATGTGGCAACACCCAATCACATCAAAGCAGATAGCAACACTGAAAGAATGGGGCCACGAGGAAATACCTCCTATAGAGAAGACACTCATGTGTGGAGATACAGGAATAGGGGCTATGGCTGAAGTAAATACTATTGTGGAGAAGATAAAAAGTATTGCACATAAAAAAATTTTTGGGTATAACTTTTAATTATTGATTATTAATAAGTATTATTAATTAATTTCATTGAATTAAATTAATTATTTAAGTTGATTAAATCAAACTTTTATTTTAATAGAATTAAAATACACTAAGAGTGATTATAAAGTAGAATTTAGTACATTAATTCTGCTCAAAAAAGAAACATAAGTGATAGAAAATTTACAACGGTCAGACAATTATAAAATTTATGCAAAATTCATATGAGAGCAACACTATGAATTATCTACAGTAGCCTGATATCGTAATATGTTTTAAAAGTTAACTTTTGTACGGAGGAACAGAAAATTTTTGGTATGTTGTGAATAAAACAAATTTAAATGTATGTTGTTTATTGCATCACTGAATACTGTTTCTAACACTAGCGTACATGCAATTTGAACGAAATTTTTAAAACTCTCATGTACACATCACATACAAAATAACTATACAGTATAAAACATTATATAATAAACTTTTAGTAAACATAAATCAACTTGTCCCAATTATAAACATAAATACTCTTTATAATGGTAATTTGAGAGAAAAGTAAGAATAGGTAACAAATTCGCCTAAATATAGTGTACAAGACACCTAATATTTTTTGTAATGTTCCAGTGTTATTCGTCTCTTTAGAAGATATTGAGTCTGAGTATTGAATAAGTAATTAGAATATTACTTATTAGAAGTATACCAAAAGTTAAACACAGATGCACAGTTTACTATCTTCTACAAATATTTTAAAACAGATACGATGAACAGTATGCATTTAAATTTTACTGCTAATTAAACCCCCACGCCTTGGCAACAATTAATATAGATTATTTTTGAACCCTAAAATTATTATATGAGATTCTTAGGCAGTCATTTTGTAGATATAATTATGCACGTTAAATATTGTTTATGCTTATAATTGGGATTAGGCATAATAACTTTTGGAACATAATATTGTAACTTCAAGAAACCACTGAACAGATCAATAATCCTGACAAGATAACACCAAGCAAATTAGTCTTAACGATTCAGTAATTTTGTGCATTTTGTGCACGTCCTAACCCTGTAAAATTTAGAACAATTCTCTCAAAAAGCGACTCGAAAATTACTTTTAAAATTAAATAAAAAAAACGAACACATTATTTTACTGTAACATGTGCGAAAAGCACCCTTATTTACGCTGATACATATAAATGAAATTTTATTTAGGGACATCCTCACGCAGTGGTCCAAACACAGAATTAGAAACCAACATATTCTTCTACGGGAAAAAACTAAGTTTTTCAAAATTGTTATAAATAAACCTAAATTTTAACTAAGACAGTACCTAAACAAAATCCCATTTACACATTCAACGTAATGACAGTGCATACTATGTAAGAAATAATAATATATTATTTTTTTAAAACATTATATTAACATATATATATATTTTAAACACAATCTTGCTCAATACCGATTCAGTACAAAAATTTTACGTCATAATGTTTATATAATACGTGAATAGCATTAGTATACGCTGGTATATCGAGCGTTGTATAACCGGATATAAATATAAAAATACAATATTTACATTCTATTAGTGTTACTGCAAACCGGCATTGACACAAAATCAAGGAGCAAATTATTTACAGAATTAAACAAAAGTATGAAAAAACAGCACAAGATGGAGAATAAATCTAATCAAATCAGCTCTATTCATTCATCTACATTAAATAATAATCATTTATCGCTAATTATTAAATAATTAAAACAAAACGCATTATTCAACTCAATCAAACTGGAATACAAAGGAAATGAGCCGTTCGAAACATATTTCAAAATTCAAACCTAATATAATTACAAGATATGAATTATTATATAATTGCATCTATACAGAAAACCAGTGTTATGCTCTACAAATCGGAAACATATACAAAATCAGGTCGCTAAAAATCAAAATTGTCTTCAATGTTGCCAGGTAAAAAGAAAACACAAAATTAGGGGGAATCACTTTTGAACTATCACAATATCGGTAGGTACAAAATGCTACGTATAAATGCACTTAGGCCGCTCGCAAACGCCACACGCAACATAATGCAACATCGTGTTACTGAGCGGTGTATAATACACTAAAATACGCTTAATGGCTACGTAATATTTGTAAAATTGTTTTATAAGGACACTGTTACAATTTATCATCTATAGTGTTACGAGTACATACAAATGTGTAAAAATTACATTACGAATACGTTTCTGGGGGGTTATAGAAAAAATTGAGTAAAAAAACTGTGCGTTTAAATCGAGGAGGCCTTGCTAGCGGTACTACGGGCCCTAGAGAGCACGACACGTCCATACTTCTATCTCACTTATTGCTTTGCGCTAGAGCGAGACGGCTGCGCGGTCCCACTTGTAAACTCGTAAAGCTTAGCTTCATGTATAGAAATAAAAACGTTGTAAATCGTCCTTAGCAAAATATCGCGTTCGTTGCGAGTGACTTGGAATGGAAAATAGGCGTATTAAAAATTGGGCTCACGCGTATTACGCTTGTATAGGGGTCGCTATTTCAAATTTTATTGATCACAATTAATTTTAGACTTGACGGTTTGATCGTATTGACGAACTAATTAATGTAGAGAAGAGGAAACGACTAAATGTATATTATTAATCAAATATTGCATCGATAAATCAGTCTTAGCATCACTATCACTTATTAAACATACACACAAGCGCAATACGCGTGCAACACAGACACAGGTCAGGCGACCGTTTCGTTTGCTTGTCGAATATTTCTCTGCACTTTTTATAACATAAAGTGTTCGTTCCTCTAGCGCGTCAAGCTACACTGGGATCGACATAGTCTCGTATGTTGATTACTGAGAACATCACGCACGAACAAATTCACACAGGTTAGACGACCGTTTCGTTTTGCTTGTCGAACATCGCTCGCGTGTACTTGCTTATGACGTCATACGTGGTTTTAATCAGCTCACACCGCTCCTCCACTTCGCGGTCGCACGGCACCACCTTATACGCCGACGTCTTCGGTTTACGCGCGTGCGTCTCGAAGTCCACGTTGTCCTCTATATTGTACACTGTGATCGTCTGCTTCTTGTGTACCATGTCGAGGTCCTTGCGCTTCTTCATCGAGTGGGGGACCGAGTTGGCGTTACAGCGAGCGTTGATGGTTAGAACAGCGTTGCGTACCGGCGATTGCGTGTACGCGTGCGTGCGTACCGGCGACTCCGCCTCCGTGTGCCCGCGCGTGTGCGTGTGTGTGTCCGTGCACGTGGCGTTGCGCGCGTGTGTATTCGTATTCTGACGCGGCGACCCCGCCTCCCTGTGCGTGTGCGCGTCCGTGCACGTGGCGTTGCGCGTGTGCGAGTGCGTGTTCGTGTTCGGCGGCGCTTGCTTCGTGTCCGGCCTTCCGCCGGCAGCCCGGTATCATACGTCCAGGTCGTCGAGCCCGCGCGACAGCCGGTGCGAGGTGATCCGGCGGCGGTGCGAGCGTCGCACGGCGTCCGCGCGGCGGTACGGCTCGCTGCGGAGACCGTGCAGGATGTCCTCGAGCGCTCCGTTGTACACCTCGTCCTGGTGGAGGAGTTTCTTCTCGCCGACCGACTGAGACTTCGTCTTCAGCTCGTTGATCACCGCCTCCTGAACATTTTGAATTAATAATACAGTTGCGTATTAAACATTTGTTCACGTTCTATTTATGTCTACTACATCTACGATATATTGTATGACAGTAAATTGATAGAAAGTCGATAACATTTATTAAGAATAACGCTAAGTTTCGTAGGAAATCTTGTGACATGCACCTTTATTAGAATAAATATTTAAAAAATCGATAACTTATTTTGACAATACGCAACTATAAAAATCGCGTAGAAATTCTTGTGACATATCTAATTAATTTTGTTAGAATTTTATGGATGTAAATCAATACAAAAAAATATGGTGTTCCTTAACAACTGTACAAGGCACTTTAAAAATGGTCACAGAATAAATATTCTATATAAAAGTAGTCTCAAAATGCTAATTGTATAAATAACAAATATATATTACCTGTCGTCCTTAAAAATTGTCTAATACTAATATTGCAAAATAGCCATGCAAAAAAGCATAGATTTCGCTAACAAAAAGCTAGTCAAAATAAACTATGATGAACAATAATATAACTAACCTATATACAATTCACTAAATTATATTTTCAAACGATTATAGTGCCAAAATTGTAAATCATAATTTACGACAGTCGTATTTAAATTATCATATTGTAAATCACATCTAATGAAATTGTAATATTTTGTTATATACTGATTAATATACCTATTTACCTTTATATCGTTTAATAATGCATATTCTTCACTATGTTTTTGTGCTTATCAAGATAATGAACATATAAAACTACAGTGCAAACTTTACGTATATATAACTACTACAAAATATTAGTGAAGATTAAAAAAACATACGAATTAAATATTTTAAAAGGACTTGAAATAATCCCTTAAATAACGTTTAGCATAGTGAAGAAATTATATTTTTTAGATACAATTACTTACATTTTATCTAAAGACAAAAATAACAACAATTAATGTACTATATTAAACCGGACGATGATAGCCTAATAAGCCTATAAACAGTCATAGCTTAAATAAACTAAATAATTGTATTATGAACGTCTAGAATGCTAATACTACAACATCAAAACTTGCCACAACATTCTAGACCACAAAGTGACAAGTAGCGTCGTCTCGCGAAAGCAGAAATAGCAATAAATCAATATTTAAGTGCAATAAAGTATTAATAATATTTAAATATTGAATTACATTAGAGGCAATAAATGCATATAGTATGTAAAACACATGCCCTGTTAATTCCATGCATTTGTGCAGCGTTAGGAAGAAAATTATAACAATATAAATATACACAGTTTTAATATATTCCTTTTTTATAATAATTCGTAACATAAGTACACAAAATACAAGAAAATAACTAAAAAGATACATAAAGTACGGGTAGAAGTAGCGCAAAAAATGTTTAATAAACGAAATTTTCCGATTTTTTAGTTACTCTTATGCATGTGTGTGGTAAAATTTAATTTGTAGCCGGACTACATACCATTCAAAAATATTATGTACCAGTTAGTAAATTAATATTAACCCGTTTATGGGAATAAGTTATCTATATGGTTCATAATACACTAACATTAAGTATGTTATATACGCTGTTGGTGACATATTATTTATTAAAATATCAGCATCGTATTGAGTATATCGTCTTCGTATCGTATAGAGTATCGAGTATATAAACGGAGAAGCAAACATCTTTGCCCTGATTTATTCGTCCATAACAACGTAATAGAATTGTACGCTATGGTAGAGAGAGAGAACATAGACAAAGTAATTAGACAGATAACCAATAGTTAATGGTTTTTATAAATACATATATATTTGCGAACTACGAATAATAATTACGAACGAGGTTTGCACAAAATTCATCACTTATTCAATTTTCTGATTTGACTGATGTCATTACGTCTTCTATACTGGAGATCATTATACCAAAAAGATATAAATGAAATAATTCAATGTATTAAGTATTATGTGAACTAAAATGGTGAAAAACTAATTAAAATAATCATAGTGTTCGTTGTATACGTGCCTTCTACTTATACTTTGATAGGTGGGATGTGAATTAAAGGGCATTTCGGGATCTATTTATGTCGTAGTCCTACACCACACCACTCGGGAAAATCCATGCCATTAAAATTTTAGGAAGCGAATAACCATACAAATAAATTTTTAAAAATAAATATTAGTACCACTAGTTTATCATATTTGTATGATTATTAATGTAATCTTTGTATATTTTTAGATGAAACTGTTTTTCATTTTATTCAAACATGCTTTCTTATACAAAACTCTTCCTAAAATTTTACAGGATTCTAACTTTTAAAAATGTGTATATTGTCATAGTAAGATAAGACTAGTAATTGTATAAAGCTGATAAAAATCGGCCGTCGCCGGTTTGGTTGTACGCGTGAGTAGCGGGCGCCGTGTAAAGCACGCACTTTTTACGAACACAATCAAATAGGAGGCCGGCCGCGGCTTCAGTACGGGCCGCATCACGCGTTTGATCGATGTCTAATATTTGATTTTTATTTTGTTTGGTAAGTTATAGCTGCGGTTATAGTTATAGTATAGTTTATTTACATATATAGTTATTTATAATAATAATATGTATTTCAAAGGTGTTATGTGAGATGTTTTATTAATAATTCTTTTTAACCGACTTCCCAAAGGAAAAATTATTCGTCGCGTATATATTTTTTATGTATGTTCGGGCATAACTCCGCTATGCCGCTACCGACCCACACGATTTGAATGGCATAGTATGCGGCTTGTGTCAAAATTGGTCCTATTTTATGGAAATTGAAAAATGTTCAGCAGTTTTTCCGGAAAATTGGAAAAACACAATTTCTTATAATCTTGAATGACTCCGGTGTTTTTAAACCGATTTCAATGTTTGGGAAAATTCATTAGGGAACATTCTTTCTTGGACATAGGTCTGATCGGATTGTAAACTCTTCGAGTTATGGGGTGGAAACCACCATCACTCCCCCTGTTTTTTAGTTCATTTGGGATAACTCAGCTTGTATCCATTGGATTTCCATGATATTTGAAATTAACATTACTTTTGTAAGACAAAATATTAAGATGAAAATTTTGACATTCTCTTCCATTCCTCCTCGATCCCGATGATGCAGGGTTATTGCTAGCCTAAAGCTTAGAAGGTAGCCATTTTGTGATTACGGGTATGTAATAACATTGCTGAGCAGAGACATACTATGAAAAATTTGACCTTCAACTCTTCAAACCTGATGATGCAGGGGTACTTAAAGTCCAAACCATAGAAGCTGGCTATTTGGTGTTTTCGGATATATATAATAAGGTAACTAAGCAAAGATATAAAATTTAAGTTTTGACTTTCAACTTTTCAACCCTCATGATGCAGGGTACTGCAAGCGAAAGCCATAAGATTTATCTATTTGGTCCTTACGGATATATAATAACATTGTTAAGCAGAGACAAACGATAGAAAATTTTACCTTCAACTCCTCAATCCTGATAATGCAGGGGTATTGCAGGCCTAAACTATAAATCTTAGCCATTTTTTGGTGCTTTCAGATATAACATAAGATTGCTATGCAGAGACATGAGATGTCAAATTGGACCTTCAATTCTTCAACCCTGATGATGCAGGGATGATTAATGCTTAAATAATTATAATAGTATTAAATACCAGAGATGTTACGGATATTGAGTTTCGGTTAAGGTTACGTTGACGGATATTAGATTAATTTTATTTTGGTTACGATTAAATTATCTCGGAGTATTCGAAAGTTTTGGATAGTTTCGGTTATGGATATTAGATCGATATTCAAGATATTGTTTCTTTTCATTTGACTTGTTCGTTTAATTGTTACAGACGTTTGAAATGGTTATGATTAATCGATCGCGAAGATTTGTCCCATACGTCTACACCTCAGTCGTGTGTTAAGTACAGTGTCAAGTACATTTTGTGGTAGAAGATGTATTCGTGACCTCAAGTCGAAAAGTATTAATGAAGAATTGTTCGCCGTGCTTACATTTGGCAAGGATAAAGATCAAGTCAACATCACGTCAATCAACAATACGTCAGTCAGTCAGTACCACAACCCAAACTAATATACCGACATGCAGTGTTTCATGCGATAAAATGAAGATAAGTCGGAAAACATAATTTCAATCAAATTTCCACATCGCTTTCTGCTGATACTCCGCGCTAAAGGAAATTGAAATCAGATTTGTCAAATAAAAAAAACGGCTAAAACTTTTTGAAATAGGACACACTTCGAGTAAATCATAGAAAGACATGTTTTAAAGCTATTTGACCGTTTTTATCAGAGGACTTAGCCGAATTATGAATATTAACATTTATGAAATGGTACATCATTTCATTATATCACGTTATTAAAAACCTAGTGCTGTCATAATACGCAAATAATATTTAACTAAAAGTGAAACTGACGACCCAATGCATCACTGCAAGAGTAGGCAATTGAAACGTCGAGCGGCCTTAGCTAAACCTACTAGTCTTATTTTACTATGATATTATCGTGATGCTACATTTGACTTTTTCAGTAAGTCTCGTTGATGTGAACTGACAATACGGTGGGCGAACATAGACGTAAACCTTTCTGAACCTAAATACTGTTCAAAGTATTCCTAACAGAAATTTTATAACTATACAATATTTGTCAAGTTTCAAAGAGTTTCCCAATATTATAAACAAAAGAATAAGGTAGAGAGTAGACTGTGATTTTTGAATCCAGTATCATAATTATTTTTTGAATTTTTTACAACTGGATCTTAACCCCTAGTAAGATCCTTACGTGATAGGCAAGGGTTGAATCACTATTACAAAAACCAATTTGAACGTGTTCACCCAAGATTTAATAAATATTTTTAGTAATATTTTTAATTAGTCTTGCTACAATAGACAAATTATATAATTTTCCACTATTACGGCAGAATTGATACATTTTAATATGTAACGGGTACTTGTGATACACGGTTTTATTTATTATGTAACTTTAATCTCATTAAAATCGCATATAGTGAGTAGCCGTTACATACTATAGAAGACAAATTATTAATCAAAATCGATCATTTATGACGTTACCCTATTTTTTTAAATTACTATATCACACTTATCCGTTGTCGGCTTACAACACCACGAAGAAACCATAGAAATTTAACCATGAAGTAATATCGAGTTAGCTGTATGATCCATTCATACGTTTGTCAAACATTGAGGTTAGTACACAGCCGCGTGGCCCACCGTACATGGCACCTAGTTGTCAGATGTGAACGGGTCCTATTTCGCACACGTCACGAATGGCCTTATTTGTCAAACCCTCACATAACTGTCGAAAGAAACTCAAAGATACACTGACATAGGTGTTCTATGATAATATATATTAGTCATTAAGATAATTACACAAATTTTTACATTTTTTTCATGGCCTGTCGGCCTCGGAAAATTTAAATTTAGGATACTCCTTATCCTTTACTTCTAGAAAATTGTCTCTTAAAATTTTCTTTGGGAAAACCTCGCAAAGAAGCTCGACATTTTTAAAATGTTTACAATATTACGTCTGATTTTGTGGGATTTAATACACGAGCACGCAGTCAACCTGAGGTTACATGGTCACTGCGGTCAGACATTTTTTATTAACTCCTTAAAAATTGAGAGGACTTTCTGAAAGCCGTTGATATACTCCCGAGGACTGTGACGCCTTAAGAAAGCAAATTGGAAATAGGTTTGGTATTGGCGACATCTAAGAGTTTCACCACCTTTTACTCGCTTCATACGTTTTTTTTTTTAGCAAACGAGCATGCAGCCCACCATGGTAAGTAGCTACTGCCGCCCATGGACACCTGTAATCAACCCTAGGTAAGATCAAAGTCTCACCTAAGGTTAGCCACAGCCTACCCCTGAGGACTGAGATGGAATGCCTCGGAAAAGTATGTCTCCCTTACCACACCCTTCAGACGAGAACACAACAGCGCATAACACTGCTATTATTAGGCAATTTTTATTTATTTATTTATAAGTTTTCGTACACAGTACAAAGGGTCACTTATTTCAACTCATGAATTTAGATCTATGACAAGTCAATGAATGTTTGACAAAATAAACCAATCCGTCGACATACTATTGTAAAACAAGGCCCGCTGTGATCGAGTGATCATGCCAAGCGTGTTTAGGGAAGCCTACCCTCGTGTCGGCCCGTCATGCGTCCCAGTTACCCCGGTGTTGCCGTATTAGTCACTCTCTCCGGTGTTGCCAGTGTCGTGTTAGTTGGTGTATAGTTCATTAGTGACAAGCTGATATGATCTCTACATATAAAATTGAAATATATAATTAAATTTATTTAAAAAAATATTTTTTTGTTAATATATTAAAAAAATTTGCAATATGAAGTTAAAAGTTTTCTCCTGCTAATTCAATAAATAAAATTAAACGTTAAAACGTTTTCTATGTTTTGAAGCCTTAATTAATTCTTTACCATATTTTCACATTGATGTTTAATTAATTAGTAATATATATATAAGTATATATTTTTTTATATCCTAACGCAACAATCAAATCGTTTCCAATGCAAGGACTTAATTA
Source organism: Cecropterus lyciades (assembly GCA_002930495.1). NCBI lineage: Eukaryota > Metazoa > Arthropoda > Insecta > Lepidoptera > Hesperiidae > Cecropterus > Cecropterus lyciades. The sequence continues at coordinate 338,132 of MOOZ01000705.1, read as the reverse complement.
TCCAAGAGAATGCTTTTTTTTCTTTTAATCAGGCAAACATTTTATAAAATGTCTTAAAACTATACACCAACCAACCAATCGCGGTCCCCTCGCACACACTCACAGTTAGTATACACAAACACTCGCACACACGCAACACGTAAGGCCCCCTGAACAAGATCGACTTACGCCCAGACCGTATACGTCCGGCGGCCGGCTAGTCTAGTCAGACTAGTCTAGACAGTCTAGCGCTAGTGTCGCTAGTGCTCTACGCTTTGCCTCAGTTGGGCCAGTTGCTGCTGCAGCAGGCCCGCACTGACCGCCGCGTAGTTAAACCTCTGCGAGGAAAGTCATCACGGTGTTACCATCACCACGCTACTATTACTACTACTCTATGCTGTGGATGTGGCAACACATGTTATTGGGGGAAATAAATTTTAAAATTTATTGCGAAAAAAAACCTTAATGCAATCATAACTCATATCATTCGATCTACTAAAATATAGCTGCATTTTTTAATAAAAAAATGTAATAAAGAGATCAGTTGCCATATCCACATAATAATAATAAAATATATACCAAAATAATTATCCAGCACCGTGTTATAATATGAAATGAATGAATAAATAAAAGAAAATCAAACCGTTGCATGTGGTACCGATACAAGTGACACCGTCACCTAAGTACGTTCTACATTCGTTATCTAAAATCACAATTTTATTAAAAATAAATTATTAAAATATATTTTTTAGTAATCAACCAATTGTTATGAGTGAAATGTGATATTTATACCATTTTATACTATAGGCCTTGTCCGTGCACTGCCGTGCATGTGGCTTACCATTCTGTTAAAATATCGATAATTTATATGAGATATTGATGTAATAATATTTATTTTACTACCTACTATAATGCATTAAAAATACATTATTTTCCAAACTTGTGGATAGATTTATAATTTCCAGCAAATTTTATTGAACAAAATAAAAAAAAGTTTATAATTGATCCTAATAAAAATACACAATAAATAAAAATATCATAAGAATTAGTATCAAACGTAAGTAGACAGCGATATTTCCAGCAACACTATATACAAGTTATTATAACAAAAAAAATCAAGCAATCAAACATTACTTGAAGTATTACTGTTCAGAACAGTCGTCTTTAAACTTTTCAATACTAGGATTACAATAAAAAATATGCAACATTAATCTACCAATAAATGAACGTCGTGTCTAGAAATAGTTGCGTTGGTAACCAACTTTACTTGTAACCAACTTTACTTGTAACCAACTTTACTTGTTAACCAACTTTACTTGTTAACCAACTTTACTTGTAACCAACTTTACTTGTTAACCAACTTTACTTGTTAACCAACTTTACTTGTAACCAACTTTACTTGTTAACCGACTTTATTTGCAACCCACTTTACTTGTTTTAACAACTTTACTTTACTTTTAACAATCTTTACTTGTTGACCAACTTTACTTGTAAGCGTTAATAATGTGCAATATTACTTAAATTATGTTATATCGTTTTTACTTTTAGTACTTTATATCATATCATATTTAATAGATTCAATAGATAAACCGCGAAACGCCCAAAAATATCGATTTCTTGTATCACGACCAAGTTTATATTAAAAAAATCTTAGTTTAAGTAATTATTGTTATAAAGGTCATAGTAACACACACTGCAAAAAAATCAAATGTCCATCTATTACGGTTTAAAATATAAAGCCCTGGCATTCAGCAGAGGCTTAGTAATAAACTTCCGAATTTATCCTGTGTGTAAATTTTTTTTTCAAAATTCATGAAATATTTAATAAAAAAATGTTGGCTACGCAAAAAAGTCTTAATTTGCCACAAAAAAATATATATATATGTACAATAATATTTTTACTTGTAATTTTTTTTATGTTTTTATACAGAACTGCTTACATTCCACCATATTGTTCGACAAATATTCAATTCATCGTTGATTCATAGCGCACAAAGGAATCTCAAAGGAATGAGATAAACATGAAAAAGATAACCAATTCGCCACGTATATATTTTTTTCTAGCACCTATATCTCAGACACATAAAACACAACGTTCATTCAAAGGAAGGTCAATGGAATGCAACCAAAAACTACAACAAACGCACGACTCCATTCACCAATTTAAGCGTTGTATACAGAACCACTAAGCCAAATAATATCTTACAGCTTTTAATAATATACAAAACATTTTTAATCATATTTTAGTACTTAACATTTATAAATTTACGCATATACGCAGAGTTTTTGCATACATAAATTAATCTGTTATATGTTTCTGAGGTTTCATGGAATATTTAAAATATCTACCGCATTCTGTCAAGTTTATGACTTACTGTAATCTGAATGCATTATATTAATATTTTAAATAATAGACATGTTCTCTATTAAACATATCATTAAACTTGAGTATTATTCCCTCATTATGATCATAATTATACGTAGTGACAGGGCATTTTCAATAATATTAGTACATTTCATATTTCTTACCTTAATGTCAGTATTTAATTTTTATGTTAATGTAAATATGCAAAAATATATTCGTTGTAAATTTATTCATTTGTCTATCTATGAACAAAATTATTCTGACTAGTGACATACAACAATATTTATTTTGTATGCTGACAACCCTGATCTTATTCCGAAAGTGTTAATAATTTATAGATAACATTCTTTTTAATACATGTATACACCGAACCTAACAAGTACACGATATATACAACATAGGTATATAATGTACAGCGTGCGTTACCTGTTGTTTCTTCTGTACGATCTTAACCCTGTTGGGATCGTGGTCGGCCTGCTGGGCCGCCTGCTCCAGCCGCCGGCGTTGCTCGTTCTCTGCGTCTGCTTGCTGGAAATATTTATATGCGTGTGTTTAGCAAAGATACGTACATTCCTATACTATGAACTGGAATCGAGATCATAAAAGTAAGAAAATGTGTTAACCTTTTAAAATGTTTTCTGGACTCTTTTTTTAAATCACGTTTAAAGTATTATTGCGTGTGTCATTTAGTTAATGCTAACAAATAAGGTTTATGTTTAAATATCCGATAGAAATGATCTGTCTTGTTTTAACATATTGATTTAAGTCGACCAAAGACCGCATGCATTCGTATGCATTGCATAATACATTGAAATTTACTTAAAAAAAAAACAAACATAGTTTTGCTAATGAGTGAAAAGAAACTCAAAATCATGGACGTAGTCAACTCAAAATCTTGTTTAAGAAAAAATAAAATCAAAATTATAGGACAAATACAACTAAGAATATACTTTTTAAACCAAATATTTAATTTAAATATTTAATAACGGGTAACACATTTAATATGTTATTTTTTCTTATGAGTCACGTTGAAAAGTATACAGGTTACCTTGAATGCCCTCGTGAATCGCACGAGCAGAGAGAAGAACGCGTTCGCGTCGACACCGCGCGGCGCCTCGCCGAAGTACTCTACGCACTCCGCAAACGAGTCCTGTACACACAAACGAACGGATCGATTATTGTTATGTGTAGCTACTAGCGGGATATTTGTCTTGAATAGTACACTTACATAAATACTAAACCTATATAAATAATAATAATAAACAAAGCATCTT
>MOOZ01000705.1:303084-318174 GCA_002930495.1 Cecropterus lyciades | reverse complement strand
TCTAAACTCATCATTCAGATGTCTGTCTGGCCGGGGATCGAACCCAGGACCCACTGCGTGTCAGACCGGTATGGTGACCGCTCCGCCACGCGGGTCGTCAAACGTCGTGCTAAGTTCGCCTGAATTCTGGTATCAAAAAAGAAAAAGTAATAATAGGCGTTCCAACATAGTCCACACGGGTAGCAATGCACCTGTTGGCGACCTTAGTTAGGATACTAATCTTATTTAGGGTTGATTACAAATTTCCAAAAACGGCAATAACCATTTGCCATTAAAGTACCACCATAAAATCATTGTATAACCGATGACCACTGCAGTATAACCGATATATATATTTTATATATATGATAAAGTTGAGGGGTTTGTTTGTTTGGTTAAACCGCGCTTATCTCAGGAACTAATGATTCTAATTGAAAACATAATTTTGTGTTGAATAGTCCACTCATTGAGGAAGGCTTTATATCACTCTATGATGAAACGGCGGGGCACAGCTAGTAACCGATACAAAGCCTGTATCGGTAAGCAAAATGTGTGCCATCAGTCACTGCCTATACTTCGCATACATTCTGATGCTCTCTTTGACGTATGGTGCATTGTCTGTATCCCTAACGGTATGATAGGAACGGTGTTGGTGGTACTTTTGATGTTATAAATAGACATGCAATTGTAGTTTTACCCGACTGCGTCAGAAGGAGGATAGTGTTATTCGAGCTTATGCAGTTTGTATTTACGATGAAGTCCCATTTGTTCGGTATGACCAAAGGATTGATGGATTGTGATATATAACAAATCATTGAAATCGTCTCAGTTTGCAGATTGGCATAAGCTATGTGCTTAATTAAAAAAATGGCGCCTATAAAGAGATAAAAGGCCTCCCCTTTTTTGTCTTTACAGGCGCCATTTTTGCGAGGCGAACGGGCGAATTTCTCAATTATTATGGCAATATGGGTATCAAGCGTATCAATATGGGTAAAAGCTAGTAAATAGACCATTACAAAAATATATGTATTATAATACTTATAGTTACTATATTGACTAAAAGTAAAAAAGCGTTAAAGACGATTGTCTTCAAATTGAAAAAACCTAACTGCTTAAAGACGACTGATTAGTCGTCTTTAATAGGTCGAATAGGTTAATAGGTAGAATAGGTCAAAATATATGTAGAGTTTACTGAGTCTGGTACTAACCCTGTGACTCCTGGAGGCCTTCGGGTCGAGATAGGTCCGCAGCTTGTTGAGGTAGTGCGCGGGCGAGTCTTTCGCCTGGACCATGTCCTGGTCGCAGATGATCTCCCATTTTTTCTCCAGGTCGTAGTTCCGTAGCAGTTTCGCCTTATCGGGCGGCAAGTCCATGGACGCCTGAAACAATTTTTATTTCACGTTTAAAATCGTGGAAATAGAATATAACTTATTTTAAGTAATGTCAACATTATGCTGAACTATATACTACAAAAGTCGAGAAACTTAAGGACATTACTCATCACCAAGTGTCAATATATGTTTCTATGGAATAATCCTTGCATTATTTAGACAAACAGATAAGCAATCATACAAACAATATTTTGTAGGTAATAATCATGTCAAGGAAATCGGTCTCTGCATTTAAAACTACACTTTCGTATGATAAGGTGTTTTTGTTTCATACAAATAAAGATATTAAACCTGGCCCGAATCAGTGTTGACTAGTGAAGCCTTAATCAAATAATTGATTCCACTTCGTAGCGCATATTTCATCAGGATAAATAAATAAGTACAATGATGTAAAAGAAAAGTATGACATATTACTGTAAATTAAAAACGTATAGAATCTCCGCGAATACCTATTATATTATTTATCCCTTCAGAACAACAAAAGGGTTAAGTCTTAGTTGTTATCGAAACAATTAAATCACATGACACATTAAACAAAAAATTACATTGCAATTCTAAGAAGCATTACACGTAAGTGTGTAAATAGCGGCATCTCAATTGAGCTCGTATTAAAATAATACATATGTGTTTAATATAATATCGGTATATTTATAAATGTCTTACAAAATCAAAGATAAAATTAGTAATTTAACATTTAGCAAAGTAACTATCAAATACTGATTTCTGCCCAATAACATAAGTATTGTACTGTAGTGGGATTTCTTACCATCCTAACCTCTCATATACTACGGCCGTGTCAGCGGTATGGAGGGGGATAAGAAATATTTGGGTCCCGAGGGTCTCCTTTTTGCAATATCTCTCGCGGAATGATTTAGTATCAAGACTGCATGCTCATGTCAGCTACTAAAAAAAATGTATTTCGTTTTCAAAGCATTCACTTTACTATTTGTCCTTTTCTTTCGTCATTCGTTCCATTTGTCGTTCCTTCCTTATTGATATTTTGTTGCATCCCACATAATATCCATAGTAAAAGTCTGACTCGGAAAGTTACAACACCCACACCTCGAATATTCACTACAAACTGGAGTACCTACCTATTAAAAATAAAACATTCATTCACCAGTACACAAGAAATTCCCAACATTATCAACCCATTAATATTTCCATATACAAGGCGCATACATACGAACGGGCATATCTAAACAAGAATCGGTCAATCGAACCAGTTCTCGACACGTTAGTCGGCGAGCACTACACCTTGGTATAGCTGGATCACTACAATAAACCACTTTGAAGGACCCTTCACGCTTTAGGAATACGTATCAAAATGCTTAAAGCTACGAGCCCTCGCGAGATTCAACGTCCATAACGGTACGGCATAGGGTTACCGTCTCGAAGGTGTGTAGGTTCATTCCGACGCCCACTTTAGATGCTTTGGCAATATATATCTCGTTATGGCCCCAGGCCACCCCTGAATATCTGTAGATCTTAACTTATACTGCAAATAAACTAGGATGCCAGCTAGATTATATCGGAAGGCCCAAAAAGAAAACGATACTCAAAGGACACTTCGACAGTTTAAAATTTGCCAGGTGGCAGAATTAGTACAGTTTCGGGGAGGTGCCTCCGTCACTCAATTTTCTAGCGTAAAGCAATTTTGTTAGAAGTCTGTTGTAGCCGGCTAACATGAATACGAGGCGTATGTCTTAGTCCTCAGAAGTAGCAACGCATCTGTAATGGACTTCAGGTGGAATCCCTGTTCTATATGGACTGGATTACAGATATCCACGGGCAGAAGGGATTAATTATCATCAGGTGGACTGCATGATCGCACTGCATGAAGAATAGGAGGTTGTGAACATTGGTGGCCGATCTAATATCAGTACGTTCTAACTGTTCATCTCTATGGTAATCATTTCATTCAAGCATAAGAGTTCCATTTAAGAAGTAAAATTTGTTACACTTCCCTACATGGCATTAGGATGACCTCCGAGTACATACGGATTTTAGCGTTGTTCCAAAGACTTGGCATGAGGCATTACAGAAGTTGAATTAACCGGACACCCACCAAGCTGACTACGACCGATTGTCATCTGACTTTCTCCGGTGCCCTCAGGTCTGATTAGCCTTAGATCGAGGTTTTGATGTCCGTTTTAGGGACTGATTTAACTAGCCCTCCCCATAAGGCGATGAAAGGTAAAAACACGACTCGTTATTTATGAATTTGTTATACATTAGAAACTTGTCATGTCACATTAGTCTTGGAGGATTTCACTTTTTGGCAACATACTGTAATTCGTACTGATCTCTTGATTTATAATAAAATATACGGTAAACAAAAGTTACACAGTTACTTGACGATAACAATATTTATGTAATTCTAAAGCAATATCACGTTAACAGGCTAAAGATACTGGTTATTAGTGCTCATGGAAAACTTGATACATATATTTTCATACTAGCAGTACTCGCGAGCTCGGGTAGACTATTTTGTCAATAGTCACCGGCTCCTTACATGAGTGTTGGCGACAGCAATGGGTGTTGATGCTATTTCTCCTATTTTACATGCAAGGAAACCAAAAATCTAAAAAAATAAAGTAATTTTATCTCTAATTAAAAGCCTAAATCTGCAATTTTACGCTCTTACTAAAAAATGTGTAATTTCTATACAGAATTCCAACCCCCTTTATTGTGGATTTATCCTTCATGAGTACCATCCTCTCACGGGATATCCCTCTGTCACCCCCGTTACACTACTCCTGTCTCTCTCTGTATCATAAGTGGTGAGGCGACGGTCACGGTTTTGTGTACTTCTGCGGTCTGGCTGGTGTTAGGATCTTATGAGAGCACCTCCTCTGTTCAGAGTTCTTTTATCAGTTGTTTTTGATGAAAGAGATTAGTTGCTATCTCTTTCTCCAGCTCCTTGGAATTGAATCCTTAAAACCTCTGTTGAGAGAATGTCAACTCCCATTTTAACCCGTTCAGGGTGAAGGTGCTAGAAAATCCTTTATAAGTCGCCTAATGCATTACTTCCATCAATATAACCTAAAACTTATTAGATGAGGAGTAAGAGGTTTCTTTCTTAAGTGGAATTCCAAACAAACTTTTTACCACGTCTTATTTCTCATATTTTTTTATCATCGAGGGGAAATCTACAAAAGATACTCTACGACGTGGGAACGAGGTCTGATTATGTGGGATTTTTACCGCAGTTAAACGCCCTCCCCGGTAGCCGTCGTTAGCGCTGTGTGCAGGACGCCGGAATCTCGATCTTCAACGGAACACAACCGGAGTCCTCCGAGCGCGATACCCCTTTCGGGCTCTTCGCCGGTGAGCATTTACGCTCACTGTAACTCGACTTTCCCGGGGTCGCTTGGCTGGACAGTTCGAGTGGTGACTTGCCGCCGCGATCCCGGAAGACCCGTTTTAGTTGCCGCTTACGTCAGACAGGAGATACCGTAGACCTATTCGGGTCCCAGAACTCATGAACAAACCCTTATTTCTCACCTATAGTATAGCTTTACTAAAAAACGTTGAAATATATCTTCCGTGTGTAAGCGGACCTTCAAACAAAATTTCAACCCCTAATTTACCCTCATAGATTAAAAAAAAAAACGGTGAAAAAGATGTTCCATTATACCAAACCAGGAAGCCAAATAAGTACAAAATTTCATACTGGTTGCATCAAAAAGGACTTCCAAACAAACTTTCAATCCCCATTACATCCTTTTAGGGGTAGATTTACTTAAGACGATGAAATAGATGTCATAATATCAAACTGTAAAGTTAAATTTAGAATTTAGCTTTTTTCTACTGTAAAGCTAAATTTAGTATTTAGCGTTTCATTGAGTTTGCTTCTATATTGACGAACTTTCATACAAACTTTCATCCCCTATGTAGGTAACCCTTTTGGTTAATAGTTGATGTTCATAAAACATTGAAATAGATATTTCATAACATCAATTCCCAAAGCCAAATACTAAGTTTCATTCTGATTACATCAAAATTAACGGACCGCCACCCCTATTACACCCTGTTTGTGATTGATTTACAAAAAATGGAGATAGATGTTGTTGTACTATTGATCTTGCATCCATATTTGCGAACTTTCATACAAACTTGCAACCCCTACTTAACCCCTTTTAGGGGTTGATTTTCATAAAATGTTGAGATAGAGAGATGAGATATTCAATTACATCAAACCATTAAGCTAAATACTAAGTTCCATTAAGCTTGCACCAAAATTGACGGACTTTCATACAACCTTTCATCCCCTATTTAACTCTCTAATGATATTTTTCTACCACTGGTCGTTTCTGTTTAATAACAAACATAGGAGAATATTAGATGAAATCCACAAAATACGTTCGAATCTTGTATGCAAACACGATAAAACGTTTGCTTTTAGCCACAAATCGTAGAAAAAATCCGCAGTATTTTCTCATAATATATATCGTGAATAAAACATAAATCATCAATTGGATTATGTATCACACTTTCAAGATCATCCGACGTGTGGAATGTAACATTACCGCGGCGACGGCATCTTGGCTATATTATTACGCGAACCGCGCAACCGGTATTGCGTTACGTTCGTAAGAAAATTACGGAAACTATCACACACTCCTGTGTTACGCGATCTAATGATGTTATAAACACATCATTCGGGTATATAATACACTGTGATTGTATTGTGATGTGAAACTGCAACTTCCTCCATCAATGCGGGAACAGTGTTATGAAGTAGTCAGGGCTTCCCTGAGCTATTGGACGATTTGTGTCTAGAAGTGCGACATAATGTTTTTTTTTTTTTTTCTATAATATAGGTTTACCGCATGGGACTGCACAGTCGTTTAATTGTGCAGTCCTTTATATAGATGAGTACCCACTGCTATACCACATATATCAGCCGAGGTTAACAATGCTGTTATGGTGCAGAAATAGATGTGAAGGTGGAGCCTACGGAGTCGAACCAGAAAGGGTTTTATCACCTTTCGCAGCCAACTCTTAAATTGCTTACTTTTATATTTCATACATTTGTGGGATCTTGTATTACCACGCCAAGGATCCCACTGTGGCAATATTACGAGGCGACTCGTGTAGTATTACCGACTTTGCGTTAATTTGAGAAAATTGCTGTCTCTCAATCTCCGGTAGCATAAAACATTCCACTGATATCATAAATGTAACTGCTTTGAAAATGTTTATTAATTAAAGACTGTTGTTGTATAAATATTTCTTATAAATAAAACAAAGATCAACATCTTGCATAATGTTTATAAAATCCATTGATTTTAGTATTCGAAAGAAAGAATGCTCAATCGTCAGATTACACTACTTAGTTTTTTAAGTTTCAACATTAGTACTACTTTGGGATATATTTCCCTAAGCTTTTTGTACCATTAGGACGAAGCAGCAATATATTTAGCTCTCTATTTATGACACTGTTTAAGTTTTGCTATATGACACGTTAAGTTTAAGCAGTCAGTTAGTGACTTTTGCATTGACAGTATTCGTGTGTGTGCCTGCTGTATAAAATTGTCGCACTCCTATTTATGTTTTGGTATTCTCCGTTCTAGGAAACATAAATTCTTATTTACTTCAATATGCTTGTCCAATCTTGTAAACTCAATAAACTCACCTTTTTTTCTTTACCACGTTTTGTGAAATAAAGATTTGAGAAGATTATGTTTTCTCTCCTTTAAGACAACTTGTCATCTCAAGATAATCATTTTCAATATGATGCATCGCTTTCATACTTATTATCTTTATGCGTTAGTATTACAATGTGACGTCGGCATCATTAGAGTTATACAGAACAGTGAAGTTCAAACTTTGTCTAACACTTTGAAATGGACTTACGACGATATTAACATCGAATTGTCCCCTCGCCAAAACAAAAGCCGACAGTGGACAAACAGCAGCGCTAATCAGGACGGGTTTGCTAAACTCGTCGGTCCTGTTCAGTATTCCCTCGACGGGGGCAACCGACTAAACGAGGTCTTGTAAACTAAACGAGGTCTAATCGCACTTGGCAGTGACAAATTAATCCGGTTTATTGGCCCTGCACTTATTGGATCCACTTTGATGCCAGTATCGAGAAACACTTCGATGAATGGATTTCTTGAAATCTGATAATCCTTAGCGTCCTTAGCGGATCTCATTTCCAGTTGTAAGCGATATGGACGTTGATAGCAAATTCCAAGGTAAATTCTAAATTTGTGGAGTCAGAAGTCGGTCTTATTGAAAGTTTATAGAACTACGTAATTTTACAACATTTAATGTAGTAACTTGTCTGATATTATAATCATAGTTTTGAATTTGATAATTACTGTTGATACTTAGGATATACAAAAGTAACTGTAGAGATCCTAACAAAACGTGCAAAACAGTATAATGATCCTAAGGGGACATTACCCCGTTTAGAAATTCTTATTTAGTACAACTGTAGCCATTGACTTTATCCATGAGGTGAAGTATCTGGCAGTAGTCTATTCATACATATATACATACATGCGAACATGTGTATAGAGGACGCTTTTTGCTGCTTAGATGGGACATAATGAACCGTAATGGCAAATCATCTTTTACACGATAACTTTTTGTTGAACACGTGCCTAAAAAATGTACGGTTACCTGAGCAAAAAACGATGTACGTCCTGGCGTGTAAAATGTTTGCAAAAAACAAATTAAAGTGACGGATGGTTGTACTGGAATCAATTAACGGAGAATCAAGATTGAGAACGATTCGCAAGACATGGTAATACGGTAACACCCTTAAACGCCTTCACTCAACGTCGAGATATAAAAGGTGGGATAAACTAAATTCCACTTATGATACTCGGGGTTATTTGAAACACTTTGATTTAAATTGATGTTCAAGTAATTATACATTACTAGCAGACCCGTGCCCACTTAGTTGGGAATTAAAAAAAAAGTTGGTGTGTTTCTTAGTATTCAATGTTAGGGTTTATTACCCAACTGCCAAAAGGACATAACATAATCCATGTTTTTATCGCGTATGTATGTACATTAATATGTGCACCTATTTGCATGCCTATTTGATGAAACATGTATGCTCTATTATGTAAAATCTTGGTGTAATTACTCTTTGTTTGGTACCTTTAAACTGTATATTAAAATTATTATGATTTATTATGTTTATTTTAATTGTTCAATACCTATTTGTATACAATATTGGATGTAGATTATTATGTGGCAGTAAAATGAATAGTTTTTATGCATATCCAACCCGAGATATACCAATATATAATATATCTGATTATGGGGAAAAAACTTTCTTTTGTAAGTCAGTGCCTCCTCTTTTACAGTACCAATAAAAAACCGCAATAAAATCACGTCTGTTGTATGGGAGCCCACCTTAAATATTTATTTCATTTTGATTTCATTATTTATTTTTAAAATGAATTTAGAACTAAATATACTGTGAATATTTCAAGCGCCTACCGTTTGCCGTTATTACCTAATATCGAGTAAAAAATCACATTTGTTGTATGGGAACCCCTTAAATATTTATTTTATTCTGCTATTACTATATGTTGAAATACATCATCTGTGAAAATTTCAACTGTCTGCCTATCACAGTTCATGAGATACAGCTTCGTGATAGACAGATGGACAGACGAACCGACGAACAACGGAGTCTTACTAATAGGGTCCCGTTTTACCCTTTGGGTACGGAACCAATCCAAAAGAAATACCACCCAACAGATTACGACATGGTCGCGGTTATATACCTATACTATACCTACCTATATACCTAGTAGTTTACAGTCCATAGCAGACTAACATCGTGAGACGTAATTTATAAAACATAAGCTATCTTATCTGTCGAGTTGGATCAAACTGCACAAGGTGTGCAAATTTCATTGAAATCGGTTCAGCAGTTTAATAGCACATCGCCGATAAACGACGTGACATGTCATTTATATATATATATATTAAGATAAGCTATCCTATCTTGCAAGTTGGATTAAACTGCAAACGGTGTACAAATTTGATCGAAATCGGTTCATTAGTTTAGGAGTCCATAGCGGACAAACAACGAGGAGCGTAGTTTGTATAGATATAAACTATCCTATCTTTTAAGTTGAAACAACTGCACATGGTGTGCAAATTTGATTGAAATCGGTTCAGTAGTTCAAGAGTTTACCCCGGACAAACAACGTGACACGTAACATATATATATGAAGATTACTGTTTACAGTTCGGATTTTATGTTGCATTAAATACTAGATAATAACAAGGGACCGCGAAAGCAACTTCGCCTTTAGGAAATTACCAAAAAATAAAAGGATTTGGAATATTTCAACAAAGTTCTACATAAAGTTAATTACAAAATTTTCGCAACCTCTTAGAAATATGTTCGAAATCGCAATTACTCGTAAAACCAGATAGTTGTTGCGATGATGACATAGCAGTCGAAGTACATATTCGAAGTAAGTAATCGAAATTTAACTACTCTTGAAGCTCTGAATGGTAAAATAATAATAACGTTTATATACTCATAGCCCCACATTAGGATTTTTTCCTGTGTCGTGGATGCTATGCTACGTGGGGACTTACAAAGACGAATACGCCAACATCCAGACTCGGAACAGAAATCTTAATTCATTATTCAGATATCTGCCTAGCCGGGGATCGAACCCGAAGTCCTCTGCATGTCAGAAAAAAAATAAAGAAACAAAATACACTATACCCTTTCCCTTACTAATTAACGAATCAGCCAGGTGTGTAGTCTCTAAGGATGATGAAAGAAAAATAAGTTGATAGAAGCAACAGGAACAGTTGTCAGCCATGTTTCACAACATGAGCAACATTATTTGTGTTGACCGATTGTTTATTTATGATGATAAGTGGTACTTATTAATTAATGATTTAAGGCCCATTATTGGCTAACGGTAAGTGGCGTAGGAGCATACGTGCCTTGTAATGGAGGAGCCCGCATTAGCATAGATGGCGAGTTCAATTATGATGCCGAGGCGTGATCCCACACGTTTTGTATCGTGTTTGGTACAATATTAGAAGAGTAGCGAATATTTATGTCGTAAATGCATGAAAACAAAAGGTAAGAAATTCGTGGAATTATAACAGTGTTTTGGGTCGTGACTGACTCCTTGGGGGTCGCGACTACATAAACCTTAAAAACATATTTTTACTAAGAGTTTTGATGAAAGAAATTATTTAACCAACAACATAACTAAATTATAAAATAAAAAATAATATTCATATACTAAGAGGGTCCTGAAATATCTTTGCTCGTGGCATACAAAAACATGCTATAGGGGTCAAACCAATAGAGTGGTTGAAAAATACTGCAATAGACTAAATAAAAATTTAAATTTAATAGAAAAAAAAAAACTAAAAATCAAACTATACCAGAGTGTTCGTTACACAGTAGGTATATAACATTGATAACCATTCTAGATTAAGTCATGAGTCTCCTCATTCTCATTCTTCTAGATAATAATGAATGTGCGGATGATATTTGTATAGTCAATTAAATTTTACAGTATCCTGAGTCACTTTCAACGAGGGATAATTTGCGTGCCTGTTCATGAGACCAGTTAATGTTACTTGACATTGACTTCTGACCCAAAATTTTGGCATTAAAAATTATGCAGAGGGTGCAAGGTGCAACAAACAGGTGCACCGTCCTGCGGCCCCTTACGAATTTTGATATCAGGTATAGATAAGTCGTGCTCAATACGCTACTTATCAACATATGAATGCACCTGAGTCGTTTTTTATAGCTGTAATACACGATAGGGAAGACGGGCAACTTGATGGAACGTAGTCACCGCTCGCCGACATTTGCAACATCAGAGGAGACCGATTAAGTTAGTAACCCCCTGGAGATTTTATTTTATCGTAAAAACCTTAGTCATATACGTTAGTAAGTACATGTACAAGTAAACACTATAAGTTTATGCCTTATCCCACAAGATATGGGTAGAGAAAAACTGTTCATCTTGAATTGTAAGGTGAACGACCCGCGCCGCTCACAACCTGCAAATATTAGTATGAATCGATCACCTACTTGAATGGTGCCGCCTACTCCATTCAAATTTGAGTCTGCCCGTCCGCTTCTTGGATGACGCAGAGTTAACATACAAATTGGTAACTGCCCGTTTTGTGTAGTATGACACGTTCCCTTAATTGTAAGGATGTACGGAATGGACAACAGATAGCGTATACATTTATAGTATTTTTTTTATAAGATAGAAGAACAAAACGAGCATGCAGTCCGATTGATGGTTGGTGTGCACATTTGTAAGCAACGTCATACAGTACAACGGTTCTTATTGAAGTCAATCACATGCTACTTCCGAGGATTACGAAGGTTGCCTCATATGACAGTGAGCCGGCAACCACACTCTTACACCGAAACGCAATAACTGCTTCACAGTTGAAATAGGTATGGCTGTAGTGCCTAGGGAGGCACCACAGCCACAACTATTTCGAACTATACCCGTTCTGTCACTTTAAAACATATCGAATAAAAACATTTTCCAGGTGGTAGAACTAGTGTAGTTCAGAACAGTGACACTTCAAAAGTTCAAAACAGCTGTTATTAGGTAGAAATAAGAGCCGTGACAGCCGAATGGTTGAAACTTGGCCTCTCAATCCAGGGTCCACCAGTCACCACTGATTTTTCTAAAATTATGTGCGTATTAGAAGTGATAGTTACACTGAGTGATAATTACACTGCTTTACGGTGAAGAAAAACAACGTGAGGAAACCTACACACCTGAGAGTTCTTTAAAAAATTCTCAAAAGGTGTGTGAAGTCTACCAATCCGCACTTGGCCAGCGCGGTTGACTATGGCCTAACTATCTCATTCTGAAAGAAGACCCGTGCCCAGCAGTGGGATAATAATGGGTTGGCGTAGGTGCAGCGGTTGGTCTTCCGGAGTCGAACCACAAAGGGTTCTTGAAATCCAACCACCTTCAAATCCAAGGAGGATTAAAAATCATATTCCATTATTAACAACAAAACTTTCTTTATTTACATGCGAGGAGTTCGCGATAACCTTGATGCGCAGGCGCCGGTGCAAAAGTTTAGTGTGACGGGGCCCCACGGGACCGATAAGGCCGGAGGTCAAAGCATTGTTTCCCTATCGCTCGATCGGCGTTTTGTTCACCTCCATTAAACATGCTGGTAGAAAGTTGATGTGCCGTACACAAACAGAACCTAAACGATACCTATTTACTTACGTTCGTACCTAATGAAGAATTTTGTATGACTTTATTCAACTAAGGTTGTAAATCCCGACGTATGACTTTGAATCTTGAATCCAAAATGGCGATTTATTTCTGTGTATAACTTACATTATTGTAGTATACGCGCATGCAGTTCACCGTTCTAATAAGGAAGTGGCTACTACCGCGCATTAAATTTATGGACATCTGCAATCAACACTAGGTAAGATTAATAGTACTACCCGAGGTTGGCCATAGACGCATTGCCCCCCCTGAAGACTACTAAGGTCGCCTTTCCGACATCCTTCACACCAGAACACTTAACACTGCTGTTACGAGTTAAGCGTGATAGTAGTGCATGTAGAGTTAAAAACAAATAGTATTATTACCTTCATTCATCATCGTCAACCCATTATTGTCCCACTGCTGGGCACGGGTCTTTTCTAAGGATGAGAGAGTTTTAGGCCGTAGTCCACTGCGCTGGCCAAGTGCGGATTGGTAGACTTCACACACCTTTGTAAACTTTTTTTTAGAGATCTCTCAGGTGTGTAGGTTTCCTCGCGATGTTTTCCTTCACCGTAAAGCAGTGATTATTAATTTCTAATACGCACATAATTTAGAAAAATCAGTGGTGCGTGCCTGAGATTCGAACCTAGGACCGTCAACCTTCACTCGTATCTTATTTTGAAACAAGTATATGCAATTATGTAGGTTTGGCTGTGGTACAGTGGTAGCTTATGCCCTGGATTAACAGAATACTCTTTACTGGTAAATGACTGCAGTAGACGGATACGCGGGTAAAAACATGTTATACATAGTTAAAACCATAGGCGCTATGGTTAATGTCGGAACAAGACCGTGACGTTATGAAATGTCCACATTCCGTGAATAATCAGCTCCCGCTTTCTAATTTAATGTTCCATCTATCTTTTACCAGTTAATTTTCCATGGAGGTAATTTAAGTGTTTCAATTTTTCACGTGGCAAATACGGAATATAGAAAAAATTTACTTACACATGGAACTTAGTTAATGTTCTTCGAACAGTGAATTTAGAACATTCTTAGTTTTTCTTGTGTCGCTGCCGGCTTACTTTCATATGAGGCGACCATCTTGGTCCTCGGGAGTAGCAACGCATTTGTGATTGACTTCAGATAGAACCTCTGTTCTGTATGGAGTAGCTTACAGATGGGCCATGGGCGGCAGTGGCCCCTTGCCATCAGATGGACTGCATGCTCGTTTGCAACTTTAATCTTTAAAAAAATCGCTTTCCATATTGATCAAGCACGGAGCGGGCAACGAGTTGAAACTCCGTTCGGACTGACATCTAAATTGTAACTTTATATTTCTATTCTGGGTATATAAAGTTTACCTACATTTATTTGTTTGCGTGGATTTGTTAGGCTTAGCGTAGAAATCGTTGCTACAATTTATAATTAATATTTTAATTTAATTTTCCTGGCAAAAGTAATGTGGCAGGTACTTAAAGCAACTCAATCGGCGGTGCGAGAGCAACACCTCTTAGGATACGTCCACACAGCCACAACTTATTTCAAAGATAATATAGAGATTATAATTATTATGGAAAAAATAATAACGACAAACATTACAGATGGTATATAGTACGACATTTAGTGATTCGATTCCTGAAGAATCATCGCCCCACTTATTTTTGCCTAATAACAGCTGTGTTAGGCGGTGCTGTGTTCTAGTTTGAAGAGAGGGTATGAAAAAGGCAAATATATGGGAGAGGCGCTCGGAGGGTTTCAACTTAGTTTCAGGCAACAACCCAATGAAGGTTGATTTGAGTTTGACCTAGACAACAGTGACTACTTAATATCGGGTGGATTGTATGGCCGTTTGAGACTTCAATCATAAAATAGGACTTGAAGTTAAAATTATAATATAGTTCCATGTTAGAAATAGATAGGAATTCTTTATATTCCCGGTCACGAAGAGAAACTAGTGTGTTACTTATACATTACAAAAAACCTCTCGCCTTTTGACCTTACTATATAATCGGAAAGAATCATAGCAGTAACTGTATAGAGACTAAAACACAATAATTCATATGCACGGTGCCTTACGAATATTTTACGTCGGTTTACGAGGCAGGAAGACCATTAGCCAAGATTGAGAGACACCAGTTATGAGATTGGCTCACTGCGGGGCGATTTAACGACCCCCGTACAGTGCAGGTCCGCTGGGAACACTATACTGCTGAGAGTGAACGTTTAAGATCAGTAATGGTCAAGGGATATGTGAAAAATTGAAATATGAAAGTTATTTATGAATTTCGTTGAAATCGCAGGATATATCTTATAAGCGGATTTCAGGGTAGATCATATTATTATATAAAGTCAAATACAAGCGGATCTCATGGTAGATCATATATAAAGTAAGTCGAAATTGTTATTTTTGACGACCCGCGTGGCTGAGTGGTCACCATACCGGTCTGACACGCAGTGGGTCCCGGGTTCGATCCCCGGCCAGACAGACA